>BSBM01000303.1:4407500-4425000 GCA_027924585.1 Larix kaempferi | reverse complement strand
GGGCTCTATTTGGCTCTTTGTATTGAATACACACCTATTGGGCTCTATTTGGATCAATTGGGTGAATACACAACAGTTGGACTCTATTTGGTACCTTGGATTGAATTCTCTTGCTACTTGGACACACATGAAGTCTTCTTACATATAGTGGACACATCAAAAGAGAATTTGACATTTGAAGCAAAGAGCAATCATAATCCTTGAGGTATGGTGATAATTTTATCTTGTTAAATGTAATTTAGTCTTCATTCACTTGTTTGAATGGAATCTATTGTGGTTTTTCCTCATGAATTGTATGATAGATCTATTTCAGTCTTCTTAATCTTCAACATAGAAAATAAAAACATCTTACCAAAAAAAACTACAACATGCACCAAGCAATGCTTTCAACCTTTCATGAAGATAGTAAAAAAAATTACTTGCATCACCACCAATAACATTTCATAATCACATTCCTCCATCTAGTAGACAAACATTTGTTGAATTCCTCATGGTTTCACTACAACAACTCACACAAACACCTAAACAATTGAAAACTCTTAGTCTTTTGGGGCTATTTTCCCTCATCCATGCCATGAAAATGAAGTGAGTATGAGCTTTTAAGATTATATGAAAACATTCTCAGTAGATGTTGTTGTACATAATCAATTGCACATTCTCACTAGATGTTATACATAATCAATTGCTACATCGAGCTTTAATAATCTTGCACATCGATTTTTAATATCTTGTTTGTTGTTCATTCTTGCAGGGGTGATATGTTTGTTTTTCCAAAAATCGCATCGAATATGGGAAAAAGACGTAATAATAAAAGAAAGTATAGAAGGACACGACTTCCCCCTGAAGAGGTCCATGAGATAAGAGAAAATGCCAGGTTGTACATGCAAAACCATAGAAATCAAAATGTTAGTGCCTTAGATCCATCAACAAGCAATGACAAAGTGGTTGAAGTCAATCAAATCTTTCCTGATGTCAAGTATGAAGGGATGGATGTTGAACAATTTCTTAACTGGAAACCTCCACAAGAAGAGCACACTCATGGCGAACACACTCCCTTGCATGACCAATTTGTGAATGAAGGGCCACAACAAACCATTGACGAGACTCGTACTTCCTTGCCAACTCCCTTGCCTTGAATATGAACCAGACAATGAAGAACTCCTAGACATATTCATGTGGATGAAAGTTCATTTTCAGGACTTGAAGGTAAGATGCCCAAATGCACTATTGGTTTCCATTGTAGCAAGATAATGAAATATTTTTTTGAATCCAAAACCGATGCAGCAAAATGTCAATTGTTTCTTGCTTTGTTAAAATCACATTGTCTAGCTCATGTTAGGAGAATTTCGGGCATAAAGGTAGTTAGAAGTTCAGAGACCAATAATCATGTTGTTAGAAATCTACAATCTGCATTTAATTTGATTGGAAAAACTTCTTGTACAAAATATTTTAATGCAGCCCGTCGTGTACTGTCGAAATCGATTGTAGAAAAATCCACATGGAAATGTCGCCTACTATCACGCACATGTAAAATATTTACTGTAGAAAGAAAGACTCTTCAAAAGTATTCTTCCATTGGAGAAAAACTTGACATCCCAGGCCAAAAAGATTGTTGGGTGTTTGTTGGTAGGTTACCTCATTCAGACATGAAGCTCATTGATGCTGTTAAAGAACTAGTCCACAATTTTTGGCATGATAAAACTAGACCGTCATCGAATCAAAGAGATGTTTTAAAGTTGAGAAAAGGTGATAGGGGGGGTGAACCCAATGTCAAGTACTTCCTTGACACGACACAAATTGAAATCTATGAGAGGTTCAAGAATGGCACACACAATTGAACTTGGGCCAAAGGTCCTTTGAAAAATGCAAACCCCGGTATGTTAGAATTTGCATTGATCACAATACATGTTGTTGTAGATACCATGTAGAATTTGAGTACTATTATGATACATATAGACATATATTTTGTGGTTTGCATACTAACATTGTGCAGGATTGCCCATCGTTACAACCACCGAATGCATCCAGAGAATTTATACATAGCATAATGTTTCAAAGACCTGAAGAACAAAAATATTATAAAAGATCATGTTTATATGGGACGTGTTCCAGTTGCAGTGGATTTGCATTATTGAGCCCCTGCATCCACGTAACCGCGTAGCACGAATTTGGGAAGATGTTAGTAGAAATGCAGAACTTCCAGTACATAACATATCAAGTAAATAGTTCGAAGGAAAGAAAAAAAAATTGCATTAGTGAAGTCACAGGTAATCTAAGTTTCCATACTTTCATACTGTTCATGTTGAATTTGTACATATATATTCAGATTGAAAATGTCATGTTGTATTAATGCCCTTGGTCTTGTGGCACCAGGTGTAAATTTGCAAATTCATGAAGGAATTATACCAAAAGACTGAGCATTATGTATAGCACATCCATGTAGCACGATGGCAAGATGAACAGTATAGACAGTGCAGGGACACCTTTCCCAAGGGAACACTATTGTCGGTTGTGGACTTTGCAAAAAACTACACCCTACAACCATAGAATGAGATTCAAAGTCAATACTACCATTCAGACAAAGTTAGCATAATGGTCCATGTCACGTACAGGCACGAGCCAAAGAGCAGCAACGACACGAGGATAATATTTAAAGAGACCAACTTGTACATCAGTGACGATAGGTGCCACGACGTGCATTATGTGCAACATTGCTTGAAAATGTTCTATGATCAGCTGAAGGAGAGGTATAAAGATGGATCAGCATTGGATATGGTCAGATGGTTGTGCAGGCGAATTCAAAAATGCACGTGTTTTCCAGTGGTTGAGTATTTTGCACAAGACTTATGATATGCTGCATGTATGGAACTATTTTGAGGCTGGCCATGGAAAGGGAGAGCACGACGGGGCTGGAGCATGTCTCAAAACTTCCCTACGAAGGGAGGAGATGAGGTGCATGGGAGGCCCTCATATTGTTGAATCCACAGTTTGATGGTGCAAAGAAAAAATGTTAGATCGAACCATGGAGCAACACATACCAACAGGTAGAGGACATGTTGTCAGAAATTTCTAGAATGTAGTCGATATAGATCAATCGCATTCTTATAGTTGTAGCACTGTGCAAGGCACTCGTGGATTTCATTTGGTTTGAAGCTCAAACAACGCCTTATTTGAAATATGGATGCGAAAACTTGCTTTCTTTTGTGGGTCTGGCAACATTTGTGAGTGGGAAGAGTGCAAATCAATGGATTGGGTTGAGGAATGGGAGCATGTATCACTTGCAGTGGACCCACGTGCAGTTGTTGAAACAATCTAGTTAGAGGAAGGCCAGTCCTCTATTTCGAATGAATGTGATCATATATCTAATCTTGTATAGTCGGGTAAACATTTCTGCATGCATATCCTGGTTACCTCCTTGTTTTTGTAATTATCCAAGTTATCAAACCACTACGTGTTGGAATATGACCTTAAAATGCATTTTTACAGGACACATTTACGTAGTTCTCACCCCGACAGATAGTGCAATTGGGACGAATTATTGGTTGGCACGATGCATCCAGGGGAAGCAAACCCTCCTCGAACCATTAACGGATAGTGAAGGAATTACCTTTCCGACTAGCTTGATGGTTGTTTAGGGGGGATATCTTACAGTGGATGGAAAGGGACCAAAGAGCAATGGCTACACATACACGGATTATAGACTAGGGTCGTGGGTGTATCACTTTACGCACTTGATCATTGGTACAAACATTCAACTACAAACAATGTCAACAAAGTCATCAAACAAGGTACGCTACTTACTACCTCATGCAGAGCATGAGAGGTTGTTCGAGACAATAAAAAACTGAGAGGATCCAGAAGGCCTATTTACTGAGGTACATAGTATAGCCATGTGATTGTTTATTCATGCATGATGAATGTTATTCATGCTAGATAGTTTATTTGATATCATTATCTTATATCGTTTATTTGATGTTTGAGTTATGATTAAGTTATTATTTATAGCCATGTGATTGTTTATTCATGCATGATTAACCCTAGAAGCACTAATATAACCCTACAAACATAATATAGCCCTAGTAATCCTAGAAAGCTAAACTAACCCTAGAAACACTAATCTAACCCTCAGAAACTAATCTAGAATCCTAGAAACCTAATCTATCCCTATTGACCTAATCTAGCCCTAGAATCCATGAACCACCACACGTACCCTCAATGCTTGAGTTTTTGGAGGTCAACCTCCCACCCCACATGCCCTCTTCAAAAAAATTTGTTCTCTTGGTTTTATGCCCACCCAAACTTCATCATCATCATCATCAACATCATTATCATCATCATCATCATCATCATCATCATCATCATCTTCATCATCATCATCATCTTCTTTGTCATCATCATCATCATCTTCATCACCCTCGCCATCATCATCAACATCTTCATAATCATCACCATCTTCCTCATCATTGTCATCTCTAGGTTCCTCATCAACATCTCCATCCTCATCATCCTCATCACCATCATTATCATCATCAATGTCTTCATCATCATCACAATCATCATCATCATCATCATCAACATCTTCATCATCATTGTCATCTCTAGGTTCCTCATCAACATATCCATCATCAACATCTTCATCATCATCATCATCTTCATCACCATCACCATCATCATCAACGTATTCATCATCATCACCATCTTCATCATCATGGTCATCTCTAGGTCCCTTATCACCATCTCCATCATCATCACCATCTTCATCATCATCATCATCATCATCATCTTCATCACCATCACCATCATCATCAACACCTTCATCATCATCACCATCTTCATCATCATCACCATCTTCATCATCATTGTCATCTGTAGGTCCCTCATCACCATCTCTATCATCATCACCATCTTCATCATCATCATCATCTTCATCACCATTGCCATCATCATCTCCATCATCATCATCATCTCCATCATCATCACCATCTTCATCATCATCATCATCTTCATCATCATGGTCATCTCTAGGTCCCTCATCAACATCTCCATCATCATCATCTTCATCACCATAACCATCATCATCAACGTCACCATCTTTGTCACCATCACCATCTTCATCATCATCACCCCAAGTGCCCGGTGGACAATTTTGCAAATTTGACCCCAATGTGCAAAAATTGCACACTCCCTCACTGAGCAAAACCCTAGTTTCCAAGATGGACCTACAAGGTGACACCCGGGCCATGGGACCATAGGTGAGGGGGACCCCTAGCACTATCCTGATGTACTGAATCCAACGGAGTCGATGGTTCGTTGATCGGAGCCACGGTCGTCATTCTATGGCTCGTTTCTTCTCGCATCCAAAAGGCCTTCAGAGACACCTACTCGATACCTGCTGGGGACATATAAATCCAACCGTGCAAAAAAACCAGTTTTCGGGGAGACATGTAGGTGTGTCCATGGAGGTTCTGGCTGAGAACGCTAGCCACAAGTTCCCAGTGGACGATTTTGCAAATCTGGCCCCAATGTGCAAAAATTGCACGCTCCTTCACTAAGAAAAACCCTAGTCTCCAAGATGGACCTACAAGGTGACACCCGAGAAATAGGACCGGAGGAGAGGGGCACCCCAAGCACTATCCCAATGTCTTGAATCCAACGGAGTCGACGGTTTGTCGATCAAATCCATGGTTGTCATTCTATGGCTCATTTTATACCCCTAAGTCCTAAGAGGGTTGAAGCTGTAAAGCAACATCTCTCTAGTATTCGTCCTGAAGCTCTTTTGTTGATGTCTAAGATAAAGAAGCTCTCAGTTCGTGAGATGGAACATATCAATCTTAATAGGATTTATACAATCTCTATTTTACGAGAAACTGACCTTAGAACTTCTCGTAGTAATAATAATGAATCCTTCATTTTGCATTTATTAGCAGAAGAAGATCAAATTTTGACAAAACAATGTAGTTATTACATGTGGAGGCAGCGGTTTCCTGTGGAAAACGAGTGTAGGGTTGAGTAGAGGAGAGATGTTGGGAAATGGGCTATTACATTAGATTTTCCGATGGGCGAGTGACTTACAGAAGGAAATATGGCGGCTGTAGGTATCTATGCTTTTCTTTCGACGAAAATTGTAACAGGATTTCCATTTATAATACAAGTAGATTTTTTACGGGTTTCGTCAAGAGAAAGTATAACTTTCAATAACAAGTGGAACCAGGGAATCTTTCGTTGTGTTCCATTAGCCTTTTGTTTATCATTTCTTGCTGTGATAAGTGGTAATTCACCTCTATCATCGAAAACTTGGGTCTATAGATACCTTCCCTTTCATATTCCTTGTTATCTACAGCTAACACAAGCTAGAGATGCCATTCAGACCCAATTGAAGGTTGAGGAAGTGGTTTTATGTGACATCAGCTTTGGGAATAAACGTTTATGTAAACCAATAGAAGCTCGGGAAATACTCCTTGATTTTAAACGCATTCTGGAGAAAGCAAGAGGACAAGTTCATCAAAGCGACTTCATTCATCTATATTCTCGTAATGCACACATAGTACATCCTTATCTTGATAAACAAGAGTTTTATAATAGCTTGAATTCTTTGAGCGTGGTTATCTCCCTGTATTCGGTTGTCTGATTGGTTGACAAGCTTTCCCAAAAATCTATACGTTGAACTTCTTTGTTTCATTACTGAAAATTGGAAGGGATTATTAAAGTCACCTGCAAAACACTCCTTTGTTGAAATATGTAAGTTCTTCCAACAACATATATTTGGCTAGTGTATCAAATGCTACCATCCACACCAGAATTTATCTTTCTTCAAAAGAGTCGCACATATTGTGGATGACCAAATGGTCTGGGGAGCTTGGAAGTACCGCCAAACATTATTCGATGCCTGAATCTACCCAGAAGGAAATTATAATTTTAGATCCTTGAGAATGCCTGAATCTACCCAGAAGGCAATTATAAATTTAGATCCTCAAGAAGTTGAGAAACTCTATGAGTGGTTGAATCAGTATCCTCAAATTCTAGAGATTTCTATCTCAGAGTTTGTTGAGCGGCTCCTTTTTGTAGTATCAAACTCAACAGACAGTAAACTTGTTATCACCACTACACATTTTTTGCACTATTCATCTGAAAATATCTACGTCATGCCCCAAGAGCTTACCAGTCTTTGCAAGAATATTCCCCAAGTAGATGAAGGTGGAAAAATCATTAGGGTACGAGGCTCTTTGAAGTTTCTCCATCCTGCATCCACCAGTAATTGGACCAAGTTAATAAGCCAAGATAATTGGGCCAAGGTGTCCTTGAATGGCCCCGGGGTGCCCGACTATAATGCCTGTAGCACCCAAATCGTGGCTTGGTTCACGTATCCATCGATTCTGGTGGGTTCGGGATGTCGGGTTTCAGTTAGGCCCCCCCCCCATAGCGTCCCTCGAAGTCCTGGAAGCGGTGCCAATGGGCCATCTCCGGAGCTAGGGTTTTGCTCAGTGAGGGCCATTCCAAATCTGCTCAAGGGGGCCATTTCTCATCCAGATGCCCCTGGGTGTCCTTGGCCACCATGTATAGGTCCACAATGGCCACGTGTACATGTGGGAGGTGACAGAATTCAAGTCAGCTCATCGGTTTGGGTTCCGTGGCCCTGGAGCAAATCCTCCAAGTGTCTCTGAATGGCCCCGAGGTGCCCGACTAGAATGCCTGTAGCACCCGAACCATGGCTCAATTCGTGAATCCATCGATTCCGGTGGGTCCGGGACGTAAGGTTTTAGCTAGGGGCCCACCCACAACGTCCCTCAAAGTCCCAGAAGCAGTGCCAATGGGCCATCTCCGGAGCTAGGTTTTTGCTCAGTCAGGGCCATTCCAAATCTGCTCAAAGGGGGCATTTCTCGTCCAGAGGCCCCTGGGCATGTGCGGCCACCGTGGATAGGTCAACAATGGCCATGTTTACTTGTGGGAGGCAACGAAATCCAATTCCGCTCATCGGTTTGGGTTCCACGGCCCCGACGCAAATCCTCCAAGTGTCCCTGAATGGCCCTAGGGTGCCATACTAGAATGCCTGTAGCTCCCGAACCATAGCTCAATTCGCTAATCCATCCATTCCAATGGGTCCAAGATGTCGGGTTTCAGCTAGAGGACCCCCCACAGTGTCCCTCAAAGGCTCGGAAGTGGTGCCAATGGGCAATCTCCGGAGCTAGGGTTTTGCTCAGTGAGGGCCATTCCAAATCCGCTCAAGGGGGCCATTTCTCGTCTGGATGCCCCTGAGCATGCGTCGACACTGTGGATAGGTCCATAATGGTGACATGGACCTGTGGGAGGCAATGGAATCCAAGTCCACTCACCGGCTTGGGTTCCATGGCCCCAGGGAAAATCCTCTAAGTGTCCCTGAATGGCCCTAGGGTGCCCAACTAGAATGCCCGTAGCACCCGAGCCGTGGATCGATTCATGAATACGTCAATTCTAGTGGGTCTAGGACACCGATTTTCAGTTAGGGCACCCCCCATAGCATCCCTCGAAGACCCGGAAGCGGTGCCAATGGGCCCATAGCTCCGGAGATGGCCCATTGGCACCACTTCCGGGACTTCGACGGACACTGTGGGGGGTCCCCTAGCTGAAACCTGGTGTTGAGGACCCACTAGACTCGACAAATTTGTGAACCAAGCCACGGTTCGAGTGCTACGAGCATTCTAGTCGGGCACCGTGGGGCCATTCAGGGACACTTGGAGGATTTTCCTCGGGGCCACGGAACCCAAACCGGCGAGCGGACTTGGATTCCATCACCTCCCATAGGTCCATGTGGCCATTGTGGACCTGTCCATGGTGGCCACGCATGCTCGGGGGCCTCTAGACAAGATATGGCCCCCTTGAGCAGATTTGGAATGGCGCTCACTGAGCAAAACACTAGCTTCGGAGATGGCCCACTGGCACTGCTTTTGGGACTTCGAGGGACGCTGTGGGGGGTCCCCTAACTGAAACCCGGTGTCCCAAACCCATTGGAAATGATGGATTCATGAACTGAGCGACGGTTCGGGTGCTACGGGCATTCTAGTTGAGTACCTCGGGGCCATTCATGGACACTTGGAGGATTTGCCCCGGGGCCACGAAACCCAAAACGGTGAGCGAAATTGGATTTCGTTGCCTCCCATAGGTCCACATGGCTATTGTGGACCTGTTGATGGTGGCCATGCACGCCCGAGGCCTCCAGACGAGAAATTCCTCCTTGAGCGGATTTGGAATGGCCCTCACTGAGCAAAAACTTAGCTCTGGAGATGGCCCATTGGCACCACTTCCGGGACTTCGAGAGACGTTGAAGGGGGTACCCTAGCTGAAACCCGGTGTCTGGGACCCACCGGAATTGACGTATTCATGAACCGAACCATGGTTCAGGTGCTATGGGCATTCTAGTCGGGCACCCCCGGGCCATTTAGGGACACTTGGAGGATTTGCCCCAGGGCCACGAAACCCAAACCAGCTAGCGGACTTGGATTCCGTCGACTCTTATGGGTCCACGTGCCCATTTTGGACCTGTCCACGATGGCCATGCAAGCCCAGGGGCCTCTAGATGAGAAATGCCCCCCTTGAGTGTATTTGGAATGGCCCTCACTTAGCAAAACCCTAGCTCTGGAGATGGCCCATTGGCACCGCTTCCAAGACTTCAAGGGACACTGTGGGGGGTCCCCTAGCTGAAACCAGGCGTTCCAGACCCACCGGAATTGATGGATTCATGAACCGAGCCACGATTCGGGTGCTACATACATTCTAGTTAGGCACCAAGGGGCCATTCAGAGATACTTGGAGGATTTGGCCCGGGGCCACGGAACCCAAACTGGCGAGTGGACTTGGATTTTGTCGCCTCCCATAGGTCCACATGGCCATTGTGGACCTTTCCACGGTGGCCACGCATGCCTAGGGGCCTCCGGATGAGATATGCCCCCCTTGAGCAGATTTGGAATGGCCCTCACTGAGCAAAACCCTAGCTCCAGAGATGGCCCATTGGCACCACTTTCGGGACTTCGAGGGACACTGTGTGGGGTCCCCTAGTGGAAACTTGGCATCCCAAACCCACCAGAATTGACAAATTCATGAACCGAGCCACGGTTCGGGTGCTACGGGCATTCTAGTCGGGCACCTCGGGCCATTCAGGGACACTCTGAGGATTTGCCCCGGGGCCACGGAACCCAAACCGATGAGCGAACTTGGATTCTGTCGCCTCCCACAGGTCCACGTGGCCATTGTGGAGCTGTCCATGGTGGCCATGCACGCCTGGGGGCATCCGGATGAGAAATGGCCCCATTGAGCAGATTTGGAATGGCCCTCCCTGAGCAAAACCATAGCTTCCGAGATGGCCCATTGGCATTGCTTCCAGCAATTCGAGGGATGTTGTAGGGGGTCCCCTAGCTGAAACTCGACATCCCAAACCCACCAGAATCGATGGATTCAGGAACCGAGCCACGGTTCGGGTGCTATGGGCATTCTAGTCGGGCACCCAGGGGCCATTCAGGGACACCTTAGCCCAAATACTCCTGGATGTAGGCTGGAGAAACTTCAGAGAGACTCGTACCTTAATGATTTTTCCACCTTCATCTACTAGGGGAATATTCTTGCAAAGACTGGTAAGCTCTTCGGGCTAGACGTAGTTATTTGTAGATGAATACTGCAAAAAATGTGCAGTGGTGATAACAATTTTACTGTATATTGAGTCTGATACTACATCTAGGAGCTGCTTAGCAAACTTTGAGATAGAAATCTCTGTAATTTTAGGATATTGATTCAACCACTCATATAGTTTCTCACCTTCTCGAGGATCTAAATTTGTAATTGCCTTCTAGGTAGATTCAGGCATTCTCGAGGATCTAAAATTATAATTTCCATATGGATAGATTCAGGCATGGAATAATATTTGGCGGCACTTCCAAGCTCCCTAGACCATTTGGTCAGCCACAATATGTGCGACTCTTTTGATGAAAGATAAATTCTTGTGTGGACAGTAGCATTTGATACACTAGCAAAATCTATGTTGTTGGAAGAACTTACATATTTCAACAAAGGAGCATTTTGCAGGTGACTTTAATAATCCCTTCCAATTTTCAGCAATGAAACAAAGAAGTTCAACGTACAAATTTTTGGGCAAGCTTGTCAACCAATCAGACAATCGAATACAGGGAGATAACCATGCCCAAAGAATTCAAGCTATTATAAAACTCTTGTTTATCAAGATAAGGATGGACTATGTGTACATTGCGAGAATATAGATGAATGAAGTCACTTTGATGAACTTGTCCTCTTGCTTTCTCCAGAATGTGTTTAAAATCAAGGATTTTTGTCCGAGCTTCTGTTGGTTTACATAAGCGTTTATTCCCAAAGCTGATGTCACATAAAACTACTTCCTCAACTTTCAATTGGGTCTGAATGGCATCTCTAGCTTGTGTTAGTTGTGGATAATGAGGAATATGAAAGGGAAGGTACCTATAGACCCAAGTTTTCGATGATAGAGGTGAATTACCACTTATCAGAGCAAGAAATGTTGAACAAAAGGCTAATGGAACACAACGAAGGATTCCCTGGTTCCACTTGTTATTGAAAGTGATACTTTCTCTTGACGAAACCAGTAAAAAAATGCTTGTATTATAAATGGAAATCCAGTTACAATTTTTGTCGGAAGAAAAGCATAGATACCTACAGCCGCCATATTTCCTTCTGTAAGTCGCTCGCTCATCGGAAAAGCTAATGTAATAGCCCATTTCCCAACATCTTTCCTCTGCTCAACCCTACACTCGTTTTCCACGAGAAACTACTGCCTCCACATGTAATAACTACATTGTTTTGTCGAAAAATGATTTTCTTCTGCTAACAAATGCAAAATGAAGGATTAATTGTCATTGCTACGAGAAGTTCTAAGGTCATTTTCTCGTACAATAGAGATTGTATAAATCCTATTAAGATCCATATGTTCTAGTTCACGAATTGAGAGATTCTTTATCTTAGACATCAACAAAAGAGCTTCAGGATGAATACTAGAGAGCTGTTGCT
Organism: Larix kaempferi; assembly: GCA_027924585.1. Classification (NCBI taxonomy): domain Eukaryota; kingdom Viridiplantae; phylum Streptophyta; class Pinopsida; order Pinales; family Pinaceae; genus Larix; species Larix kaempferi. The sequence continues at coordinate 4,412,982 of BSBM01000303.1, read as the reverse complement.
TTACAACTTCAACCTTCTCAGAACATAGGGGTATAAAACGAGCCATAGAATGACGACCATGGCTCTGATCGATGAACTGTTGACTCCTTTGGATTCAAGACATCGGGATAGTGCTAGGAGTGCCCCTCTCCTCCGGTCCCGTGGCCCAAGTGCCACGTTGTAGGTCCATCTTGGAAACTAGGGTTGTGTTGAGTGAGGGAGAGTGCAATTTTTGCACATTGTGGTCAGATTTGCAAAATCGTCCACCGGGCAATTATGGCTAGTGTTCCCAGCCGGAACATCCCTAGACACACCTGCTTGTCTCCCCGGAACCCGGTTTTGTTGCACGGTCGGAGTTCTATGCCCTCGGCAGGTATCCAGCAGGTGTTCCCGAAGGCCTTTTGGATGCGAGACAGAACAAGCCATAGAATGACGACCATGGCTCTGATCGATGAACCGTCGAATCCGTTGGATTCTAGACATCGTGATAGTTCTAGGAGTGCCCCTCACCTCTGGTCCCGTTGCCCGGGTATCACCTTGTAGGTCCATCTTGGAAACTAGGGTTTTGCTCAGTGAGGGAGTGTGCAATTATTGGACATTGGGGTCAGATTTGCAAAATCGTCCACAGGGCACTTGTGGTGATGATGATGAAGATGGTGATGGTGATGAAGATGGTGACATTGATGATGATCGTGATGGTGATGAATATGATGATGATGGAGGTGTTGATGGGGGACCTAGAGATGACCATGATGATAAAGATGATTATGATGATGAAGATCGTGATGATGATGGCAATGGTGATGAAGATGATGATGATGAAGATGGTGATGATGATGGAGATGGTGATGAGGGACCTACAGATGACAATGATGATGAAAATGGTGATGATGATGAATATGGTGATGATGATGAAGGAGTTGATGATGATGGAAATGGTGATGAAGATGATGATGATGATGATGATGATGATGATGATGGTGATGATGGTGATGATGATGGAGATGGTGATGAGGGACCTAGAGATTACCATGATGATGAAGATGGTGATGATGATGAAGACGTTGATGATGATGGTGATGGTGATGAAGATGATGATGATGATGATGATGATGAAGATGATGATGATGGAGATGTTGATGAGGAACCTAGAGATGACAATGATGATGAAGATGTTGATGATGATGATGGTGGTGGTGGTGATGATGATGAAGACGTTGCTGATGATGGCGATGGTGATGAGGATGATGGTGATGGATATGTTGATGAGGAACCTAGAGATGACAATGATGATGAAGATGGTGATGATGATGAAGAGGTTGATGATGATGGTGAGGGTGATGAAGATGATGATGATGATGACGAAGAAGATGATGATGATGAAGAAGATGATGATGATGATGATGATGATGATGATGATGATGATGATGATGACGATGATGATGAATTTTGGGTGGGCATAAAACCAACAAAACAATTTTTTTTGAAGAGGACTTTTGGGGTTGGGGGTCGACCTCGAAAAACTCAAGCATTGAGGGTACATGTGGTGGTTCACGAATTCTAGTGCTAGATTAGGTCAATAGGGATATATTAGGTTTCTAGGATTCTAGATTAGTTTCTAAGGGTTAGATTAGTGTTTCTAGGGTTATTTTAGCTTTCTAGGATTTCTAGGGAAAGATTATGTTTGTAGGGATATATTAGTGCTTCTAGGGTTAATCATGCATGAATAAACAATCACATGGATATAAATCATAACTTAATCATAACTCAAACATCAAATAAATGATATAAGATAACGATATCAAATAAACTATCTAACATGAATATCATTAGTCATGCATGAATAAACAATCACATGGATATACTATGTACCTCAGTCAATTAGGCCTTCTGGATCCTCTCGGTTTTTTATTGTCTCAAAAAACCTCTCATGCTCTGCATGAGGTAGTAAGTAGCATAGCTTGTTTGATGACTCCGTTGACATTGTCTGTAGTTGGATGTTTGTACCAATAATCAAGTGCATAAAGTGATACACCCACGACCCTGGTCTATAATCCGTGTATGTGTAGCCATTGCTCTTTGGTCCCTTCACATCCACTGTAAGATATTCCCCCTGAAAAACCATCGAGCTAGTTGGAAAGGTAATGCCTTCACTATCCATTAATGGTGCGAGGAGGGTTTGCTTCTGCAGGATGCATCGTTCCAACCAATGATCTATCCCAATTGCACTGCTTGTTGGGGCGACAACTGCGTAAATGTGTCCTACAAAAATGCATTTTAAGGTCATATTCCAATAAGTAGTGGTTTGATAACTTGGACAATTACAAAAACAAGGAGGTAACCGAGATATGCATGCAGAAATGTTTATCATATTAGAAGATCAGATATATTATCATATTCATTCGAAATCGAGGACTGGCCTTCCTCTAACTAGATTGTTTCAACAACTACATGTGAGTCCAATGCAAGTGATACATGATCCCATTCCTCAACCCAATCCATTGATTCGCACTCATCCCACTCACAACTGCTACAAGACTCACAAAAGCAAGTAAGTTTTCACATCCATATTTCAAATAAGGGGTTGTTTGAGCTTCGAACCGAATGAAATCCACAAGTGCCTTGTACAATACTACAACTATAACAATGTGATCGATCTATATTGACTACATTCTATAAATTTCTGACAACATGTCCTCTACCTGTTGGTATGTGTTGCTCCGTGGTTCGATCTGACATTTTTTATTTGCACCATCGAACTTTGGATTCAACATTCTGAATATGAGGGCCTCCCATGCACCTCATCTCCTCCCTTCGTAGGGTATCTTTGAGACATGCTCCAGCCACGTCGTGCTCTCCCTTTCCATGACCGGTCTCAAAATTGTTCCATACATGTAGCACATCATAAGTCTGGTGCAAAATACTCAACCACCGGAAAACACGTGCATTTTTGAACTGGCCTGCATAACCATCTAACCATATCCAATGTCAATCCATATGTATACCTCTCTCCTTCAGCTGATCATAGAAAATTTTGAAGCAATGTTGCACATAATGCAAGTCGTGGTACCTGTCATCACTGATGTAGAAGTTGGTCTCTTTCAATATTATCCTCATGTCATTGCTGCTCTCCGGCGCATGCTTGTACGTGATATGGACCATTATGCTAACTTGGTCTGAATGGTAGTATTGACTTTGAATCTCATTATGTGGCTGTAGGGTGTAGTTTTCCGCAAAGTCCACAACCGACAATATTGTGCCCTTGGGAAAGGTGTCCCTGCACTATCTGTACTGTTCATCCTACCATCGTGCTACATGGATGTGTTGTACATAATTATCCGTCTTTTGGTAGAATTACTTCATGAATTTGCAAATTTGTACATGGTGCCACAAAACCAAGGGCATTAATACAATGTGACATTTTCAATATGAATATATATGTACAAATTCAACATGTACAGTATGAAAGTATGGAAACTTAGATTACCTGTGACTTCACCAATGCAATTTTTTTTGCTTTCTTTCGAACTATCTACTTGATTTGTTATGTACTGGAAGTTTTGCATTTCTACTGACACCTTCCCAAATTCATGCTCCGTGGTTACGTGGATGCAGGGGCTCAATAATGCAAATCCACTGGAACTGGAACACATCCCATAAATTCTCTAGATGCATTCGGTGGTTGTAACGATGGACAATCCTGCACAATGTTAGTATGCAAACCACAAATATATGTCTATATGTATCATAATAGTACTCAAATTCTACATGGTATCTACAACAATATGTATTGCAATTAATGCAAATTCTAACATACTAGGGTTTGCATTTTTCAAAGGACCTTTGGCCCAAGTTCAATTGTGTGTGCTCATTCCTGAACCTCTCATAGAGTTTTGTTTGTGTCATTTCAAGGAAGTACTTGACATGGGGTTCACCACCCATAACACCTTTTCTCAACTTTAAAACATCTCTTTGATTCGATGACGGTCTAGTGTTATTGCCAAAACTTTTTCACTAGTTCTTTAACAGCATCAATGAGCTTCATGTCTGAACGAGGTAACCTAGCAACAAAGTCCCAACAATATTTTTGGCCTGGGCTGTCAATTTTTTCTCTAATGGCAGAATACTTTTGAAGAGACTTTCTATCTACTTTAAATATTTTACATTTGTGTGATAGTAGGCGACGTTGCCGTGTAGATTTGTCTACAATCGATTCCGACAGTACACGACGAGCCGCATTAAAATATTTTGTACGAGAATTTTTTTCAATCAAATTAAATGCAGATTGTAGATTTCTAACAACATGATTGTTGGCCTTTGAACTTCTAACTACCTTTATGCCCAAAATTCTCCTAACCTGAGCTAGACAATGTGATTTTAACAAAGCAAGAAACAATTGACATTTTGCTGCATTGGTTTTGGATTCAAAAAAATATTTCATTATCTTGATACAATGGAAATCAATAGTGCGTTTGGGAATCTTACCTTCAAGTCCTGAAAATGAACTTTCATCCACATGAATATGTCTGGGAGTTCTTCGTCGTCCGGTTGATAGTTGAGGCAAGGGAGTCGGCAAGGAAGTACGACTCTCGTCAACGGTTTGTTGTGGCCCTTCGTTCACAAATTGGTCCTGCAAGGGAGTGTGTTCGCCATGAGTGTTCTCTTCTTGTGGAGGTTTCTAGTTAAGAACTTGTTCAACATCCATCCCTTCATACTCGACATCAGAAAAGATTTGATTGACTTCAACCACTTTGTCATTGCTTGTTGATGGATCTAAGGCACTAACATTTTGATTTCTATGGTTTTGCATGTACAACCTGGCATTTTCTCTTATCTCATGGACCTTTTCAGGGGGCGGCCACGTCCTTCTAGACTTTCTTTTATTATTATGTTCATTTCCCATATTCAATGAGTTTTTTGGAAAAACAAAAATATCACCCTTGCAAGAATGAACAACAAACAAGATATTAAAACTCGATGTGCAAGATTATTAAAGCTTGATGTAGCAATATATTATGTACAACAACATCTAGTGAGAATGTTTTCATATAATCTTAAAAGCTCATACTCACCTCATTTTCACGATATGGATGAGGGAAAATAACCCCAAAAGACTAAGAGTTTTCAATTGTTTAGGTGTTTGTGTGAGTTGTTGTAGTGAAACCATGAGGAATTCAACAAATGTTTGTCTACCAGATGGAGTAATGTGATTATGAAATGTTATTGGTGGTGATGCAAGTAATTTTTTTTTATCATCTTCATGAAAGGTTGAAAGCATTGCTTGGTGCATGTTATAGTTTTTTTTTGGTAAGATGTTTTTATTGTCTATGTTGAAGATTAAGAAGACTAAAATACATCTATCATACAATTCATGAGGAAAAACCAGAATAGATTCCATTAAAACAAGTGAATGAAGACTAAATTACATTTAACAAGATAAAATTATCACCATACCTCAAGGATTATGATTTCTCTTTGCTTCAAATGTCAAATGCTCTTTTGA
>BSBM01000303.1:4397500-4402500 GCA_027924585.1 Larix kaempferi | reverse complement strand
ATGATGGTTTATATAGGAAGCGTTTCTCATATGGTTAATACCCTATGTAATGATACATACGATAGTGTGTTAATACCATGTATAAAGGTTTCGACTTAGTGTTGTATATATATAGTTTGTACATATAAATAAAACAAACACCAAGCTGGCCATTTCATTAATACTTACTTAAAACTCAATCTATGCTTCTTCACATCACGACGTAATATTATTGAATCATGATGATCGTTGGATGAACTGACCATGCGCAAAATCAACGGTTAAATTGATAAATCTTTGGATCGGTGAGCTGGCATGGAAACGTGGCCTTCACCACTTGACAGACTCGACAATTGTATGCGTTTTGACAGTGTTAATTGCTAACACTCATTACGAACTACGCCATCGTACCTATTAATAATGAACCACTGTAAATAATTAATGATCTTAATAATGGCTATATCAGTTGTCATATCTCTGGTTCACCAAGTTAGGCAGTCTTCGTATCGCTGGTTCGTTAAGAAAAGTAGTGATCACTACTTAGCGAGGTCAGAACGCAGATAAGTTAGCATAGACCATGATGTAGCATGAAAGTGTAATATTTATCACCATCCCGCTAAAATGGTAGGTTCAGAGATTTGATTTGGATCAGATTTCGCGCATGTGAAGATTTTCCTAGTATGTCGTGTGTGTGGATACCTATTCCATCTGTTTTCACATTTCCTTTCATTCCACGACTAAACCAAAACAGTGTTGAAAAAACCATGCCTCTTCTGAATCGTTTTGAAATCTCAGGGTATGAAATTATTGAAGCTAATCAGGAGGTTGCCCAGAAATTCGAGAAAATGGGATGGACGCATTTCTTTCAAAGCTTTGATGGTCATCATGTGGAGATTACCAGAATGTTTGCAATGGGTTTTAAAAATGACAGGGTGCGAATTGGGGGTTTTGAGTTTGTTATAAATGAAGACAGCATTGCTGAAGCCACGAAACTTCCCCAGGTGGGAGAACGCTGGTTTAAAGGCCTTATGGTTGATAAGAAGAAGTGTTTGGCATTGTTCTCGCCTTTACCAGATAAAACGAAATTGAGAGTAGGCGTGCCTGTAAAATTTCTCAAGCCCGAGTGGAGAGCTTACTATGAAATCCTGGTAAGATACGTAACCTGTTGTGGACGTTTTTCCCATTTACATTTGTATCATTTAAGGTTGTTATTAGCGGTTAAGGGTTATAAACTTAACTTGCCCTTCTACCTGTGGCAAAGTCTGAAGAAAATGTCACAGTCTGTGAGAAATTTTAATAACCCTGATAATAGCCTGTGTCACCATGGATTGATTAAAATTTTATTGCAATATCAATTATCCGCGAAAGGTCGGTCGTGGGATGAATTCCTAGTCGATTGTAAATTGGGTCCAACACAGCATTGGCCCAATTCGTCTCCTCGAGCTCGTAGGAAACGAAAAATTATAGATTCTGAGGATGATAGCTCAGAGGATAACGAACCAGAGGCCATAAGCACGTCTGTAGATGATATGGTAGATAAAGATGACGATAGGGTTTCAGTCCCTTGCAGCTCTAGGGAAAATTTAAATGAATCACAACCCGATAATAAGGATGGCAACCCTGTAAAATTAAAAGAGGGATCAGCCGAAGATGAAATTGATAAACCTACTGAATGTGATGAAATTCCTATGCATAAGCTGAACCATTTGGCTCAGGTTTGTTGTGATAAGCAAGGTTCGAAGGTTGGAAACTTGTCATCTTCACGTAGAATCACCAGAAGCATGCATAGTTGTCATTCTACTCCAAGGTATAGGTCTGATCCACAGACTTCCAAATCTACTGCCGCCGAACCTGCAGTTGTAAACATTGAGGATGATATTCCGATACCTGTCCCTAGCCCAATGGGTGTAGGGAATTCCACCACTGTCCAGGGGAATGATGTGCCATCAGGTGAGGTAGAGGGTAATCAACCGGAAATAGATCCTGACACTCTACAATTTGAACCATCTCATCATCAGCGTTGTGATAATCCTCGTTCTCCTCATGTAGCCAGCGAAGACGAAACCCTACAGCAGCTATTAGGAAATGTCTATCAGGATAAGAAAGCAGAGTCTAAAGGAAAACGCAAACAGTATACGGTCTTATTGGAAGAAGAAAATAAAATGCTCAAGAAAGAATTGTTAGAATGGATTGATAGGTGGAAAAGGGCCAACGTGAAAAAGAATCAATTCAAGGAATCTAAGAAATCCATATTAAAAACAAACCAGATGCTTTTGGAACGAATTGAAAAACAAAATGTCAAAATTATCAGGTTGAAGGCTAAATTGGCCGAAGCTAGAAGAGTAGTCGCTCTTCGTAATGAAGCCTAATAGTTCTTTTTCTTGTTGACAGGTAACGATCATTTTGATTTAGCATGTCTGTAAAATCGGAGATTTTACAGGCATGCATTTATAATTTTGTTTTAATATTTCGGTTAACTGTGTTAAATCGATTTTAATATGATATATTTATTGAATTTATATGCAGGAGGGTTTTATCACCGTTTTCTTCAAGGAATGCAGGACATAGTGGATGCGTTGGCGTGAAAGTGTAGCTGATCTGTTACTAGTTGGAGTTTTCTGAATGGTTAGGAATGTTCTGAGATGCCTCGACTCAGGCTAGTCGATTCTATTTTCAGTATTTGGTGTAATTAGATGCTTTTATGGTTAAGTAATTTCCTATAATGTTGCATGCAACATTTATAGCAAAAAACCGATTCTCATTAGTATATGAAGGAAGATTTTTGATGAACTCAGAGAGGATGAAGTGTAGAAGAAAAACTTCTTGAAATATATTCTATTTGCTAGTATTACTTCAAACCTGAAGCTGAAGCTTTGTTGTGGATGATACTGGATATCTACGAATGATGCTGTGAATGGTATTCATTTTTGGGTTTTTATAAATACATATAATTCAGTTTGTCATTTTCTGTTATATGCAAACTATGTATGCTGTGTCATACTGATGTTCAAACAATTTCTCACTTTGTCGTCTCAAGATTAGTTATTGAATGCATATGTCATTGTGGTTTGTTCATTAGTGTGTTCACTATGAACATTGGCTTGAATGATATAACTTCTTGTTTATTTAAAGTTTCATTTGTATGTTAATGGTGAATATTTAAATAAACATTATCTTAAATTTGAATGACTATCTTGAACAATAATTGTTAATCAGTTCTGGAAATGAAATTCGACTGTGTCTTTTAGGTTGAAATTCAAGTCCATTTCTATATAGCAGAATAATTGTTGTTATAATTTAAACATGTTTGGTTTATATCGTATTTCAATTTTCTGTTATAAGATTAATGATTAATTTTAATTTCAAATCTGCTCTCAGCTGAGATAGGGTAAAATAGAATAAATAGATTAGTTTTAAGTTTATTTTATCTTTAGTATTGTTAAATCATTCTGCATACTGTAATTAAGCTTTCATACTTAGAAAATTCTACAAAAAATTGAAGTCTTTCTTTCCGAAAGCAGCTTTAGGATATTTGTAAATATTTAGATAGGATAAACAGTAGAATAGGTTAGATTTTGCTAGTTTTGAGGTTTCCTTAAGAGACAAACTAGCTGGTAGCAGGACCATAACCTGTGAGGTCTTGTTAACTTAAACACACCGGATACTGCTTTAAGTTGATTGTGTGGATAAAACCTCTTTATTGGTTCTGATTCATAAAATCAGGCCAACACCTATGCCTCTACATATTTGTTTTCTTGTAAATTGAAAATTTGCATAGCAAACAGGTGGCTCAACAAAAACATGTGCATTATGTTTGAGAAAAAAAATAACATACCAATATTCGAATAATGACATTTTGGCGTGGTTATACCACTTTTCCATAAATAAAAGTTATATATTCTAGAAGGTCATCTGTTTGTCTACATTTCATATGTTTACACCTAATCCAAAAACGTTTTGTAGGTACTTCTAATAATTCATTTTAATGATAATATTTTTGTTTTTCCAGAATGTCATTGCAACTAACGTGTCATAATTGGGTATCATTACCTTGCACCAACCCTAGACATATTATTGACCCATTGCACCAAATTGTCTACAACTATCGAATCTCCCCAAGTATTTGAAATGTGCAATAAACCGATGAATTTTCTCCAAACTTCAATATAGAATGTGCATTTTACAAATAGGTGAACAATAGACTCACCATCAACTTGACATAGATTATAGATATTAGGACCCCTCTAACCTCACCTAGTCATGTGATCCCATGTCAAAATTATGTTTTCTAGACCTAGACTAGATATGAAACATTTTAATTTTGTAGGAAGGTTCCATTTGCCCATAGAAAAATTATTTAAGTTTGTGATTGCATCATAAGCATATTTGGCACATACCTGTCCATTTTTTGTGTTCCATGTCCATACAAGTTTATCTTCATTTTCTTCTAGTATAATACCTACTTCTTTGATACTATCAATGTAATTTTTTCATTAGGAAACAAAAGTTCCAACAAGACGTATCTCCTCTGTATTCTTCCAATATTATGAATTGTTATTATACCAACCAAGATTCTTGATGTCTAAAAGATTCCTATACCCTTTATCATGTAAAATTGAGTTCAAATTTTCAAAGAGATTATAGTTTCTTCTCCCACAGTGAAAGGTTCAATCCCCAATGGTGCATGTTTTGCATTGCCCACTCTCCAAGATAACCATCTTCCAATTCAATGAAAAGATATAACAAATCCTTTCTAGAAAACTGAAGCACAGTCAACATCATTTCTAAAGACTTGATCCACTCCACACCTATAGCCTTTTTAAAGTATTTTTCTTTTAGAATTTCACAATAGAGACCTATACCAAATCCTCCCCTCTAACAACATTTTAATATCAAAGTAAGGTTAAACCTCCAATCAAGTTTTTGATACCCACCCTCCCATACTCTTTGGGAGGGAAATTTTATCCCATTTCACAAGATGGATTTTCATCATCATCATCATCAACATCATCATCATCAAC
>BSBM01000303.1:4357500-4392500 GCA_027924585.1 Larix kaempferi | reverse complement strand
GTTTGTGCGAGAATCTCAGTGGTTAGAGCTTAAGGAAAAGAATACACAAAAAGGCAAGAGATAAAAAAGACATTAGATCCATATCTAGTGACATCCCTTTAAGATCAAGACCCACAAATTTATCATGAATCAAAGACCACTTGTTTAATGACTGTTACTCACAACAGATAAGTAAATAGCTATCAATCAAATGTATGAAAAATTGCAAAAAGCTATCAACCTATATGTGAAAAATATCATAAAAATATTGAATAACAAATCCAGCGCAGAATATTTCCTGTAAGGAAAAGTCCTAGCTGAAAAAAAATATACTAGCCCCTCGTTCTACAGGAAACACAAGGGAGGTGTCTTGGGAGGATTGGTCTTATTAAAAACCTAAGAAAACTGCAACTTAATCAAAGAATCCAAAAATGGCAAACATCTCCCACATCTATTCCAATCATGTACCCAATACACACACTTACCGTAACAATCTATATAGCTAGTTATTTAATTTTGTTATAGAGGTTGAGGGACAGAGGCGGTGAAGGCCAAAGAAGGTAATCCCCCTCCACTGCTGTCAAGGAAATGAAAAATGATCTACCAAGAACATGCATGATGTCCTTCATATCCTAGAACAATAAGATTTTCTCCACTATAATAAATATCTATTTGAAGTATAAGGGCACTGATTTTATCCACTATAATAAATATCTATTCGAAGTATAAGAGCACTGAGGATGAATAAAAAATTGGGAACCTTGTTGGAGTGTAGATCGATCATTGAATAAATATTCTACTACTTTTTTTAAGACCCTATTGAACCATTCTCGTATATTTTGTATCATCCCATTTCATTTATATATCCATCTATTTTTGCTTGGTGGATTATCATTTTGAGATAGGCCAATCTTCAAACACTTGAAACTCTAGCCCAACTTAATTAAAGAAGATTTATAAGTCAATCACATCCGTGAATCCCTTTCATTGAGTAGAACTATCAAGTGGAAGGTATTATAGACTGTTAACCTCCCCAACTTATTAGCATAACTTGATACTACAACAACAGATGTTGACGCATAGGGATGCATTTCAATTTTCCATGCGGTTGGAATCCAATAGTGGGTTGGTGGAGGCATTAATCGCAAGGATGGATCTAGAGTTGGTATAGTTATAGTATCATTTGATCACCCTGTCTGAGAAGATTTATGAGCTTCCAAAGGTCAAGCTGGATACAAAGGAGGTAGTTTGGTGCACGGTGTTTCAAACCAAAGGGAAGCTCTAGAATGATTGTCTTATGATCCAAAAGTATGTTGTAGTGTTCACATCCAAGCTCATGTGGACCATCCTTTCGGAGAATAGACCATGAGAATTCCACACTGGCATATCAGGTAACTGAGCTAGGGTTGTCTTGAGAAACTCAGGAAAAAAATCAAGCTTGGAGGTTATGTCCATACCAGACAAGTATATGAGGTAGATTCTACCGATTTTGAAATAGGTGGAGATACATATTGTTAATCTTTTTATCTTAGTGTGTAATTATAGTAGTACTTGAAATCAAATGAATAATCAACAAGCATAAACATTCACATGAGAAATACTATTTGCCTTGGGAAAACCCTCTAATACTTGAGGAAGAAAATCCCAGCAAAATATTCCTTAGAATACTGATAGATAGTATAGAATGTCTTTTTAAAGAGAAGAATACATCAAGAACCCTTGGTGAATTATCATAGATAAATACCAAGCACCCCTGGTGCAATCACAGAGCAAGAGAGAAGATGGAAGAATATAACTCAGAATAATATTCTACAGAAACCCAATTCATTGATTTTGGTCACATGCACAAAGAAAGCGAATTTCCTTCAAGAGAAAAAGAGAATTTGCTCCCACATTGAATTCAACAATCCTGCATAACATATATATATCATACTTCTCATGCTTCGTCTTCTATTTTTATCTTCTGACTTCAACATGAACTCGCCCTTCATCTGGGTGCTAGGTCATTTAGTTAGGAGGCTAACTCATGTGTCGTCATGCAAGTGTCATAACTTAAGTGTTGTAACTCAAGTGTCGCAACTCAAGTGTCATAACTCAAGTGTTGTATTTTAGTTCAACTTAAGTGTCGTCTTTTAGTTTAAATCAAGCATTGACATGCAAAACATTTTGGTTAACTAGATCTTCTTTATTAACACTTAGTTAACTATTTTAACTGAAGTCCCTTTTGATAACATCACCGAAGTGAACAATTGGAATTCTCCTTTAATTAACTGAAGTATTTCTTGTTAACATCACTGAAGTTTAACAATTCAGATTCTCTCTTATTTAACTGAAGTTTGTATCATTACTGAGAAAATCGAGTTCTCTATTATGTTATCACATCTTATATTTATCCCTTGTCATATCTGCATGGTCCACATGTGCCAACTTTAATTTATCTAGCATATCAAATATACTAAGGAGATTTTTCCAATGATGTGATCATCTTGTTCTACTACCGTTCCAAGTGGTCATATGCGCAATTAACTCACTCTAGAGCTAGCCAGTTTCTAGAGGAGACTTAATAACTCAACCATGTTTAGTAGTACATCACACACCATTCATGCTTCAACATGCAAAGCATTACCTCAACACATGATGCAACACCTTAACACATGAGGATCTATCTTGACAAACAAGAATGTACATAATCATCACTTTGACATACAAAGAAATTACCTCAACACATGAGGTTTATTCATTCTTGATTCCAACTCAAGATTCTTCTCCAAGTTTCTTGAGTCCAACTCAAGTTCCTATAAGGAATTAACTTGCTACACGAGGCTCAATATTGGCACACAGGATTGACTTGGAGAATGACTCGTGATGTTGTAACTTTAACACTCCTTCTCAGCTAGGGAGGCATTCTATTCAATGCCAATATTGTCTCAAAGGTACCTATACTCCGTCAACGATAGAGGATTAGTCAACATATCTGCTATTTTCTCACCAGTAGAAATGTACTGAATTCTTATGGCACTTCTCTGGACCATGTATTTGATGTAGTGGTATTTCATCTCAATGTGTTTCAATCTGTCATGAAACATAGGATTTTATGAGAGCTTAATGCAACTTGAATTATCAGAGCAAATGACAATAGTCTCAAGCTTCTCACCAAACAACCCAGTAAGTAGCTTCCTAAACCACAAAAATTCTTGGAAGGTGATACTAAATGCAATATACTATGTTTTTGTAGCACTCTGGGCTAAAGAGCCCTACTTCCTGCTGGACCAAGATATCATAGCTCATCCCAAGCTAAAACAAAATCTAGATGTACTCTTTCAATCCACAATAATACCACGTCCCTAGTTGGATTCGACATATCCAAGTAGCATCACTCCACCACTTGAATCTGTTAAAATTCAATATGCTAAGACAGAAAATAGCAGCATTACATTCCATTTCACAATAATAGCATATACAGGATCACTGAAGAAACAACAAGCATAGCATAAACACAAGAGACAGAGATTTATCCTGGGAAACCCTCATGGGGTAGAAAACCCAGTAAAGCTTCCTCAATATAGATGACCAGTAATATACAAAGATGCAAACCCTGAGCATAAGCTCCTTCTTCTCCATAGCAGACCTCTCCTCCACAAGTGCGCCTTTCTCAAGTGAGAGTGTGTGTATAATGAGGAACACACCTCCTCTATTTATACACTTCTCTGATATGTATTTTACACAAGTACATGTAGGCTCGTATTTAACCATTAGGTTAAATACCCCATTATAACTGACTGGGCCGACCCCTCTAGGGTGGTCTAATAACCCTAGTTACCACATTCCGACGGAGGAATAAACATCTCCGGATATACAATAAGATCTTCACGGAGGAATGAATCATCTCCGGAATAATAAAGTACAAATATAATATTCTTTGAAGTTACAATATCTCAACACTCCCCCTTAACGAGAAGGATATTATAACAGCATCTGCCCGAGCAAGGAGTCATCAACATCATACATGATACATCTATAAATCACTGGAAGCTTTCTCAACATCATCAGTAACTCAAGTAGTTACTGGAACATCATTGTCAACATCAATCATCAACATCACGATCTTTAGCATCGTCTTCATACGATCAGCAGCATCGTCATCACACGATCAGTAGCATCGTCATCACACGATCAGCAGCATCATCATCACACGATCAGCAGCATCGTCATCACACGATCAGCAGCATCGTCATCACACGATCATCAGCATCGTCATCATACGATCATCAGCATCGTCATCACACGATCATCAGCATCGTCATCACATGATCATCAGCATCGTCATCACACGATCATCAGCATCGTCATCATACGATCATCAGCATCGTCATCACACGATCATCAGGATCGTCATCATACGATCAACAGCATCGTCATCACACGATCATATTTACAGGATGATCAATCCTGCTCCCTTTAGGACATGAGTCCATGGATGATGCAATCCAGATCAAGTTCCAGGATGATCAATCCTTATCACAGCTACAGAGCCAGCCCTGTTTCATGCTGGATGTATCATAACTACAGAGCCAGCCCTGTTTCATGCTGGATGTATCTCAACTACAGAGCCAGCCTTTTTTCATGCTGGATGTATCACAACTACAGAGCCAGCCCTTTTTCATGCTGGATGTATCACAACTACAGAGCCAGCCCTTTTTCATGCTGGATGTATCACAACTACAGAGCCAGCCCTTTTTCATGCTGGATGTATCACAACTACAGAGCCAGCCCTTTTTCATGCTGGATGTATCACAACTACAGAGCCAGCCCTTTTTCATGCTGGATGTATCTCAACTACAGAGCCAGCCCTTTTTCATGCTGGATGTATCACAACTACAGAGCCAGCCCTTTTTCATGCTGGATGTATCACAACTACAGAGCCAACCCTTTTTCATGCTGGATGTATCACAACTACAGAGCCAGCCCTTTTTCATGCTGGATGTATCTCAACTACAGAGCCAGCCCTTTTTCATGCTGGATGTATCACAACTACAGAGCCAGCCCTTTTTCATGCTGGATGTATCACAACTACAGAGCCAGCCCTTTTTCATGCTGGATGTATCACAACTACAGAGCCAGCCCTTTTTCATGCTGGATGTATCACAACTACAGAGCCAGCCCTTTTTCATGCTGGATGTATCACAACTACAGAGCCAGCCCTTTTTCATGCTGGATGTATCACAACTACAGAGCCAGCCCTTTTTCATGCTGGATGTATCACAACTACAGAGCCAGCCCTTTTTCATGCTGGATGTATCTCAACTACAGAGCCAGCCCTTTTTCATGCTGGATGTAACCTAGAGTAATTCTAGGATTTGTCACGTACATTTTGAACCGAGGTCCAGGGACGATTCAGTCCTGTCATTCAGTTATCGGAGACCTCATGTCTACGGCTCTTCTTTAGGACTGAAGTCCGGGAATGATCCAATCCCCTCAACTGTCCACTAAGGACTTCATTCTCGGAGACCTCACATCTACGGCTCTCTTTAGGACTGAAAGTCCAGGGATGATCCAATCCCCTCAACTGTCCACTAAGGACTTCATTCTCGGAGACCTCACGTCTACGGTTCTCTTTAGGACTGAAAGTCCAGGGATGATCCAATCCCCTCAACTGTCCACTAAGGACTTCATTCTCGGAGACCTCACGTCTACGGCTCTCTTTAGGACTGAAAGTCCAGGGATGATCCAATCCCCTCAACTGTCCACTAAGGACTTCATTCTCGTAGACCTCACGTCTACGGCTCTCTTTAGGACTGAAAGTCCAGGGATGATCCAATCCCTTCACATGTTCACCAAAGCAGAACATGTATCCTCATCATCAAAACATGTATAACCACAACATGTATCATCATCATCAAAACATGTATAACCACAACATGTATCATCATCATCACAACATGTATAACCACAACATGTATCATCATCATCACAACATGTATAACCACAACATGTATCATCATCATCAAAACATGTATAACCACAACATGTATCATCATCATCACAACATGTATAACCACAACATGTATCATCATCATCACAACATGTATAACCACAACATGTATCATCATCATCACAACATTTATAATCACAACATGTATCAACATCATCAAAACATGTATACATCTATCATCTATCATCAAAAGCATGTATACATCTATCATCAAAACCATGTATACATCTATCATCAAAAGCATGTATACATCTAATCATCAAAAGTATCTAGCATGTATACATCTATCATCAAAAGCATGTATACATCTAATCATCAAAAGTATCTAGCATGTATACATCTATCATCAAAAGCATGTATACATCTAATCATCAAAATAAATAATGTAAGAGTCCTAAATCTAAATATTTCTAAGTAACTGGGTGTAGAGAACAGGTTACCTCATCAACGACCTTGTTGTTTGATGAGACAATCTCATCAGTAGTGACTATACTACTCCCCCTTTCGAGGAGGGTCCTTTTGAACTACACCAAGCTTGTCTCGGAAGTATTCAAACTTCACTCGAGACAGAGGTTTGGTTGGTAACTTCTTCACTTGACGTAGAGGCTTGGTTAGTACAATGGTAACCTGTTACAAATTCAAAATTTTTAGAGTCCCTTTCTGTGTCATATCTTGTTAGTTCCCTATGTTCTTTGACTTATCATGGAACACTAGATTCTATGTCATCTTGATACAACTCTAATTATCACATAGGATCTCAGTTGGTTCTATCTCTAAGTCAAACAATCCTAAAGTCAAACTTCTTCACAACTAGCAGAGCAAGCAGCCATATATTCCGCTTGTGCTGAGAGTCACACTAGACAGCTTCCAGCTAAACCACGAGATCATGGCTAATCCCAGACAATAACATCCTCTCGATGTGTTCTTCTTGTCTGATACACTTCCTGCCCAAACAGAATCTGAATAGCCATCTGAAGTCATGATCTTCAAGATAGCATAGATCAAATTCTCCTTTATGTGCCTCATCACATACTTTGCAACTATCAGGTAAACACATCTAGATTCCACTAGATACTCACTCAAGGTGTTCATAACAAAGCATATATCTAACCTAGTATATGTTAGATATATCAAAGACCCAATAAATTGATTGTACAGAGTTATATCCACTCACTCTGATGAGTTATCCCCTAACAGCTTCAAGTTGGAATCCATAAGAGTGGCCATTCCAACACCTCAAGTCATATTTCTCATCATACTTTCCCTGGTTGAGAAATATTCCTTCTGAGCCTTGCGATACTTCCAGACCTAGGAAGTAAAGCATCAATTTGAGATCTTTCATTTTTTTTTATTTTTTTTTTCATTTCTGCAATGAATGATCTTCTGCATATCTATCTGTGCCATCTCTCGTTAGATGGGTCTACTGATATGAGTCTCAATATCATTCGAACTCTGTGGTGAGTTCCTTCTTGCATCCATGTCATATGTGTATCATATTCAACCTTGTAGCAAAGGTTGAGATCCACATCACCCATGGTGATCATTAAGCTTATCAAATTATTAACGATCCTAGGTACCTATACAGAACCTGATTCATACTTCTTCTTTAAATACACCATACTTGGAGCAAACATCTTGTCGTGATTCTCTTCCCCCTTCTAAGAGAATCTTCTAGCCATGAGCCTTCTATATTTTGTTTGATTTGTAAATCTTCTTGTTTGAACATCCACCACTTGTACGGTGTCCATCATTCTTCATGACCTTTCCTACAAATCAAAATTAAGTACATGATTAGTAATACTTCATAATCATCAAAAGATAACCCATTACGCATACAGATATCATTTGCATAGTGATGCAACTATTTTGACCAATACTTTGGCACAACACTTTCCCATATCCTGTATGCATACAGTGGCTATCTAGATGCCTTCCATCTCTACCAGAACATACTATCGAGAGTGTGCACAACTCTCAGCATGTCAGCAAAGAGGTTTCATTCTAGACATGCAACAATGGAATGTTTGTCCAAACATATGCACATTAGTTGTATACTGTTCAATGCTCTATGAATGTTTACACTCAGCATTATATATTCTAGGAATACAAATATGCATGCAGGCAATATCATTACTATTTCAAATAGTAACTCAAATACTTATCTTTTATGTTTGTGTGGCTGCCTCCCGCTTGATCTTCTGTATGTCTTTTGAACTTCTATTCATTCTGTACCACTGTGCATGCTCAAGAGTCATCCTCATGATCTCATACACAAACATACACTCATTAGTATATTCTAAATGCTGTCAAAATATTATAGTACTAAATAATCTTGAAAACGTATAGTCATGATTATAGTTAATAAACATTAGTATTCAAGATTTCAGGGAAGTCTTCTTTTACTCATGCATATTATTGATATAATATGCATAATCCCTTTATTACTAGCTTTATGAATAAGCATAACCAATCATTCCAAGTATTTATATAAGGGATCCTAACACAAGGTAAGATTCATGGGAAACATACCTGGATTAGTATACCTACTTGGTTATGTACAACATACCTAAACAACCTCTTCAATGATTTAGAGATCCTGAGCTAGAACCTGCATGTCTCATAGGTTAAGCATAATATAACAAAGTCATACATACCTCGTAAGTAGAACAAAGATTATGGATGAGTCTTTGTCTTCATGTTTTCATGGTCATGGAGCCTGATTTGTCTTTTGTGATGTACCTGTATCTTGTTAGTAGACAACCTCAACCTTACACAACACCATAATGCATTAGTACAATCATAAGTGTCAATACCCTAACCAATTAATATCTTCTATCATGCATTCAAAATTTTGTTAAGGTGATACAACAAATCTAGAATCAAGATTGTACTAACTGTAATAACATGAAGACAAACATACCATAAACTTAATTATGAACAAATCTCAAAACATACCTCGATGAGTCATACCTGTCGAGATCGCTTGTAATCTCCTTATGTAGGTGACCAATCTATCTTCTTCTAGGATTAATCCTATCCACTTGATTTGCAAGAACTGGACCTGGAACTGGATATGGGTTTGTCAGAGAAAACCCAAAAATTCAAACTTTGAATTTCAAACTTCCGAAAGGATAGAGATATGCACCTTGATGAGCTGATCAAACTGATATATTCAGAATTTGAAAACTGCAAAGTTTTACTCCTCAATTTTTGCCTTTGAAACTTTCGGATTCACTGGACGTGACCCTGAACTGGGGTTTGATGAAGCCCACTCTTTTGCCCCATCAAAAAAGTTTGATCCAAAGCTCTAAGCTTCTATTATTCTGAGGAGCTTCCAGCCGTGGTCATAGATTTCAAAAATTCCCATTTTTACAGAAGCCCTAATTTTCCGCTTTTCTGATCAAGGTCCCGAACTAGGGTCTAATCAAGCCCGGTCTTCTGCCCAACCAAAAATTCTGATCTTGGTCTCTAAATTTCTATTTTGATGAGTAGCATCTAGCCGTGGTCTCCGATTACAAAAATTTCAACTTTCTTCAAAGCCCTAAATTCCGGAAGCCATTAATGAAGGTACCAAAAATAATTCTGTTTTGACAGAAATATGTACCTGATTGTTTCTGGTGTAACTCGGAAATTTTTGATCCACAGGGTCTGAAAAAGTTTTCTGAGATAGCCTGACCTGTTAGCTTTCCATCCTGACAGGTCTGACCTCAATTGGATTCTCTGAGAGAGAGTTATACCAAATGTTGCAACGTGACCTGTTTTGGGAAAATACAGGAGAGCGAACTTCTACGGAGTGCCACGTGTCACTGTTTGACCTTCGGCCTCTGAAAAAGTTTTCTGAGATAGCTCGGCCTGTTATCTTTCCATCCTGACAGGTTTTACCTCAATTGGATTTTCTGAGAGAGAGTTATGCCAAGTGTCACAACGTGACCTGTTTATGGGATAATACAGGAGAGCGCACTTGTACGGCGTGCCACGTGTCACTAGTTCAACTTCGGCCTCTGAAAACGTTTTCTGAGATAGTGCAGACTGTGTACTACCTGTCACTTTTTACGAAATTTCATTTGGAGCTTCCTAGCCCAAGATATGACCTTTTTCCCAAGGTCACCTGATTTTGACTCAGATCTGGAAGAGGCAGAAACCCTATATTGTACAGATCATAAATCACAAAGTACAACGAATTAGAGGTTGTCCTTTGGACACAAGGTACCTGGAGATCTTAGCTTCGTCCTGTAACAATTTCAGATCCGAAAACTTCGCCAAAACGGATTTATAGCGAAAGTGCTACGATGACTGGTTTTTGCTATGTAAAACCCTAACCTTCAAAATGTCGTAAGTAAAGCAAGTGTCTTTAGTGCCATACCTTGTCTTCCTTCAGGTTAGCTCTGATACCATGTTAAAATTCAATATGCTAAGACAGAAAATAGCAGCATTACATTCCATTTCACAATAATAGCATATACAGGATCACTGAAGAAACAACAAGCATAGCATAAACACAAGAGACAGAGATTTATCCTGGGAAACCCTCATGGGGTAGAAAACCCAGTAAAGCTTCCTCAATATAGATGACCAGTAATATACAAAGATGCAAACCCTGAGCATAAGCTCCTTCTTCTCCATAGCAGACCTCTCCTCCACAAGTGCGCCTTTCTCAAGTGAGAGTCTGTGTATAATGAGGAACACACCTCCTCTATTTATACACTTCTCTGATATGTATTTTACACAAGTACATGTAGGCTCGTATTTAACCATTAGGTTAAATACCCCATTATAACTGACTGGGCCGACCCCTCTAGGGTGGTCTAATAACCCTAGTTACCACATTCCGACGGAGGAATAAACATCTCCGGATATACAATAAGATCTTCACGGAGGAATGAATCATCTCCGGAATAATAAAGTACAAATATAATATTCTTTGAAGTTACAATATCTCAACAGAATCATATGATCTAAGTCCATAAGCAATAATACCTCGAAGGTATCTAAGCACATGGTTGCAGCAACCCAATGTCTATGTCTTGTCTCAAACATGAACTGACTCAAGATACTCACAACATAACATATGTCTCGTCTAGAATGTATTAAATACATCAAGGAACCAATGAGTTGTCTATACATGGAAGGATTCACTAGATCCAATACAGAATATGACTCATGCATCTTCTTTAGATTAGTCACCATTGGTGTAGACATGGATTTACAATCCGTCATACCAAATATGTGCAACACTCAACTGTGTACTTTCCTTGTGAAAGAAATATCTCACATTCCCTTTGCCAAACTTCTAGACCAAGAAAGTAGTTCACAAGACCCAAGTATTTCATTTCAAACTCATAAGTGATCTCCCTCTTGCAGCGAGCTATCTGTTGTTCCTCTCAATCCTTGAATACCAACCCCTTGGGGCCAACTTAATCCCATACAAGGATTTATTAATTTTTCATACATGGGACTCCTTCCCATGAACTACAAACCCCTCAGGTTTCTATATGTATACTTCTTCCTCAACTTCACCATTGAGAAAGGCAGTTTGTGGGTGGTCTTCACATCCATTTGGTGAAGCTTCCACCCCAAAATTGAGGCAAGTGAAATAATGGCTCGAATAGTAGTGTACTTGGCCACCGGATAGAATGTCTCGTCATAGTTTATTCCTTATTTTTGTTAGAAACCACAAGCCACAAATCTTACTTTATATTTTTCAATACTGCCATCAACTACATGTTTGATTTTATAAATCCACTTGGAAGTTATTATTGACCTCCATTCAAGTTTAGGAACCACTTCCCACACATCATTCTTCATGATGGATTTGTATTCTTCCACCATGGCATATTTTCATACTTGGTTCTTAGAAGCTTCTTTATAGGTGCTGGATTTTGAATCACTGATGTGACTCATCTGTGATACATATCTCGAATATATTTCAGGTATGCTTCACTCTCTGGATGTTCCTGATGGTGCCCCATGATTTTCTACCTCTTGTAGAATGAATCGACACTAGGAATATCTCCTCTTAGTAAGAGGTTCATCAAGTGAAATTTATACCAGTTCTGTTGACTCTTCAGGATCAAACGGATCTAAGGACTCTTCTGGATTCTCCCTTTCAACATCTGAAAGAGGAGAAATAGAACATGGATCCTCCATCATGGAGTCTCATGCTCAACCATATCTTAATCATATTGAAGTTCTTTAGAGTGCTTTAGGGCATCCTCTTCATGAAATGTTACATCTCTGTTGAATTCAATGTGCCTTTGACTTGGAACATAGTTTCTATAAGCTTTGGAGGATTTGCTATATCCAAAAAATGTTCTTTTCTTTTTGTATGGATCCATATTTGTCCTCTTCTCTTTTGGCACATGAATGTAGCCATGAAAACCGAAAATATTTAAGTGTCCAACATCTTGCTTTTCACCAGTGAAAAATTATTTAGGAGTCTTTTCTCCCAGGATAGCATGAGGACTTATTTTCTGTATATAAATAGCATTCATAGAGGCTTTTTCCCATAAGGAAGTTGGAAAATATTTATCACGCGTCATATCTCAGCAGCCTCACAGATTGTTCAATTCTTTCTTTTAGAAACTCCATTTTGTCGGTGGTTGTAAGGTACAATCAGTTGTTTTCTTATCCCTTCCTCTCAGTAGAAGTCATTAAAGTCGTGAGACTTGAAATCACCTCCATTATCATATCTCAAATCATGAATTTTCTTTCCAATCCGATTCTCAACCAATGTTTTAAACTCTTGAAACTTGTTGAAAGTTTCACTATTTTCCTTCAGAAAATAGATCCATGACTTGTGAGAGAAGTCATCTATGAAAATCACATAGTACATATAACTAATCAAGGATGATGCAGACATGGGACCACACAGATATGAATGGATCAATTCTAGTATCTCTTTATATATTTTATTACTGTTTGGAAATCTTTTCTTGATGTTTTTAGTAAGAGCACAACCCATACAAATAACATCATGCTCAAATTGAAATACATGTATACCTTTTACCATCTTTTGTAATCCGGGTAGCGCTTTGAAATGAAAATTACCAAACCTCCTATGCCATAGTTCACAAGGACTGACAATTGTTAGTTTTTCAACATTTAATTCAATATGATCTAGGATCTTAACTGAAAGAACAACATGTACAACATATCAAGCATAAGAGACAAGAGACAAGAGACACAAAGCATTTCAATGGGGAAAACCAAGAAGGTGAAAAACCCCGCAACTTCCTCAGAGATAGAATAAGCACCAATACAAGAATCACCAAGATGAATCCCCAAAAGATAAATGTCTGCAGTAGCTACTCCTCCTCCACTTGTGCGCACTCCTCTCTCTCACTAATGCGAAGTGAGTGAATGAGTGAATGACTAAATAGAGAGGTGCTCCTCTCTATTTATACTTTACCTTTATTTGCCTTTTACTCTAACTAGGTCAACCTCCCTTAGGAGAGTCTAATAACCCATTACCATTTGATACTGACTCGACCCCACTAGGGTGGTCTAATAACCCTTTAACCCACATGACTCATATAGGTTCGACCCCACCAAGGTGGTCTAATAACCCATCAAATGTAAGTTACAACAATTACAATATAACTTACAACACTACTCTGGGGTCTAATGCCTTGTGATACAAGGCAGGATGGACCTCAATGAATTTACATGACTCAAGTACAATAATGACTTCTCCGACCGAGAGGAACAAACATCTCCATCGGAGGTACAACAATAGAATACAAATGACGACACTTTCGATCGAAGGAATAAGACAACTCTGTCTGGGATACAATAAAGTACAAATGTAAAACATACAATATACAAGTGAATATCTTCTGAATTTACAAATACATCAACAACAATGCCATGTATCATGGATTTAATGCAATTCCTAGGAACTTTGTAGAGACATCCCTCTCTAAATCCAATCATGGATGCAAAATTCAAGTCTAAATTCTTAGGACACAAGAGTGATTTGTTTTTCGTAAATATTACTCTGAAACCTACATTGTCTATAATTTAAATAGACATGGCATTTTTCTTTAGACCAGGAACATACAGAAAAGGAAGTGAATCCAACTCCTTGGATCGAATAGGTGGTATTATCTCCTAGCTCCACTTAGTAGGAGAAATTCTTTTCCTTCAGATCTGAGATAGCGCTCCTAAATCCAGTCATGCACTTGGATGCGCCACTATCCACCATACATGTATCAACACTAGTGGTAATGGATCTAGATAGGGATGAGGCAAGATAGTACTCCCTTTTCTCCTGATCATTGGAGAATTATTTCTTGTAGGTTCATCTTCTATAGCAGTAGAGGCATGAAATCTACCCTTGAAATTTCCTCTTTTATTTACATGATATTCTCTTGCAAGGTGATCCTTCTTATTTCCATTGAAGCATTTAACTTTAGAATTATCAAAGTTCTTGTTGTAATCATTTTCCTTTTGATGAGGAAACCTCTTATGAGAAAATGATTTCTTTCCTCTCTTCATCTATGCTGCAAGATCAAGGTTCTCTTATTTGGAGGAAGTATATTTTCTTTGGATTCACCCTTCTTCTTATAGGAAATCATGCCTAAATATTTCAAATTTTGGTTGCACTTATAGACCATTTACTATAGCCATGAATGTATCCCATGAAGATGGAACATCATCGACAATAGTTTGTATGAGATCATCATCATTAATTGATACACCAATTCTCATGAGTTGATATATTACTTGAGATATATTTGTAAAGAAGTAAGCAACTGCTTTGTAATGTCCTTTTTTTGAATTTTATTAAAATGGTGAAATTTTCAACTTTTTCGACTAGTTCGACCTTTGACTAGTATTGGTTTCTTGACATCCAAATGACTCCAAATGCTCCCAAATTGTTACAAAAGGTGTATGGATTATATTAGGACATGAATATGAGTTTTATGGATGATTAGAGTCTTACAAAGGCTTCTGCAACTCTCCTTTAAGTTCTGTCCAAAGTAGGGAGTTTGACTAGCAATTTGGGGTTCAAATCCCCCTTGGGTAGATGCTGGAAATGGCTCTCCAAATGCTATGGTGCCCTCTCGAATTTCTGAAAAGAGATAGGGGAAATATAGGGGACATAAATATAGGCTCCTATAAATCTCAATTCAATTTATTAAGTCTTCTACAACCCTCTTCAATTAGGTACGAGAAGACTAGTTTCGACCTTGGGGGAAATGATAGGCAATCTTCTCCAAATGCTAAGAAAATGAACAATCTGACTCCAAAATACTATGCATTGAACATTGAACTTGTATAAAAGGCTATTAAAAGTCCATACATCATTAAATAATTGTCATTCCATTTGTCCATTCGAATACATCCACATAGCATTGGCATACATCAATATATTGGGGAAATTGGCACCATTTGCTCATTAATAATTAGATTTACATATTTCCACTTGGAATATCAACCTGGGTATGTTATGAATATTAATAACAGAGCATTTAAATCATATGATAAACTAATGGGGCATTATAAGCTCCCCCAAAGAGTACAACAGCTCACTAAGTGTGCAATCCCTCAAGGAACAAGAGTATGCTGAGAACGCTTGAAATGGTTGGAGAAACAAGCTGAAATAGAAGTGACCATGAGATTCCTTGTAAATTGAACCTTCAACATATGACTCCATTAAAGCTCCAAATGAAAGGTCTGAATGGCCTTTCCATTCACCAACTAGGATGGGAATCTTTCACCATCGAAATTGGCTCTAAGGAAAGTAGAGTAACACTCCACTAGCTCTCCTCACAAATGAAAATTCTGAAAATGATAAAAATCCCTTCTCTTACTTGATCCTTGTATTTAATAAACATACTTATCCTTCTAAGGTTCCAATTCGAATTAGGGAGAGGTTCATGATGTTGATGTATATGTAATTCGGAATGTATTTCATATATGTATGTTGTATGTACTCCTATAGAGATGGTATTATTCCTCTATACAGAAGTGTCGTCATTTATATTGTAAATGTTGTAACTTATACTTGATGGGTTATTAGACCACCTTGTTGGGGTCGGCCCTGTATAATTCATGTGGGTCGAAGGGTTATTAGACCACCCTATTGGGGGTCGGCCCAGTCAACATTATGTTATGTGGTTAAGTTCGAGCCTACATGAGTTATGTAAAAGGCAAGTCAAGTCAAGTATAAATAGAGTGTGGGAGGCACTCTATTTGATCACTCACTTCTCACTCATGCACTCAAGGAGGAGTGGCGCACTTATGGAGGAGGAGGATATGTTGCTAGGATATGTCTATCTCTTATGGTTGGGTTGTATTGTTGCTCTATCTATCTCTGAGGAAGTTATTGGGGTTTTTCACCTTTATGGTTTTCCCCAAGTAAATCTTTGTGTCTCTTGTGTGCTTGCATTATTGTCTCCACGATTGATATGCTGTACATGTTGTTCTCTCAGTTAAGATCCTAGATCATATTGAAGTAAATTCTGAAAATTTAACATGGTATCAGAGCTAGCCTGAAAGAAAGCATGATATGGCATGTATGACACTTGTTGCACTTACGATGCTAGGGATTGATATAGCAAATACCAGTCATCGTAGCACTTTCGCTATAAATCCGTTTTGGCGACGTTTTCAGATCTGAAATATTTACAGGTCGAAGACTAAATCCCCATGTACCTTGTGTCCAAAGGAAAACCTCTAATTCATTGTACTTTGGGATTTATGATCTGTACAATAAGGGTTTCTGCCTCTTCCAGATTTGAGTCAAAATCAGGTGACCTTGGGAAAAAGGTCATAACTTGGGCTAGGAAGATCCAAATGAAATTTCATCTAAAGTTATAGGTAGTACACAGAATTTAATATCTCAGAAAACGTTTTCAGAGGTTGAAGTTGAACCAGTGACACGTGGCACGTCATAAAAGTTCGCTCTCCTGTATTATCCCATAAACAGGTCACGTTGCGACACCTGGCATAAATCTCTCTCAGAGAGTCCAATTGAGGTCAGACCTATTAGGATGGAAATATAACAAGGCGAGATATGTCAAGAAAATTTTTCAGAGGCCGAAGTTCAAACAGTGACACGTGGCATGCCGTAGAAGTTCGCTCTCCTGTATTATCCCAAAATAGGTCACGTTGCGACATTTGGCATAAATCTCTCTCAGAGAATCCAATTAAGGTCAGACCTGTGAATATGGAAAGATAACAGGTCAGTCTATCTCAGGAAACTTTTTTAGACCCTGTGGATCGAAAAGTTTGGAGTTACACCAGAAACAATTAGGTACATATTTCTGTCAAAAAAGAATTATTTTTTAATACCTTCATTCATGGCTTCCGGAATTTAGGGATTTGGAGAAAGTTGGAATTTTTGTAATCGGAGACCACAGATGAATGCTACTCATCAAAATAAAATTTTAGAGACCAAGATCAGAATTTTTGGTTGGGAAGAAGGCCGGGCTTGATCAGACCCTAGTACGGGACTTGGATCAGAAAAGTGGAAAATTAGGGCTTCTGTAAAAATGGGAATTTTTGAAATCTGTGACCACGGCTAGAAGCTCCTCATAAAAATAGAAGCTTAGAGATTTGGATCAAACCTTTTGATGGGGCAGAAGAGTGGGCTTCATCAAACCCCAATTCGGGGTCACGTCCAGTGAATACATAAGTTTCAAAGGAAAAATTGAGGAGTGAAACTTTGCAGTTTTCAAATTCTGAATATACCAACCTGATCAGCTCATCAAGGCGCATATTTCTATCATTTCAGAAGTTTAAAATTAAAACTGTGATTTTTTGGGGTTTCTTTGACAAACCCTAATCCAGCTCCAGGTCCAGTTCTTGCAAAACAAGTTGATTGGGTTAATCCTAGAAGAAGATGGATTGGTCACCTGCATAAGTGAAGAAGTTCCTGTTTCAGAGGGAGATGAGGCTAAGGCCTTACATAAGAATATTACAAGCGATCTCGACAGGTGTGACTCATCGAGGTATGTTTCGATATTTGTTCATGATTAAGTTTATGGTATGTTTGTCTTCATGTTATTACAGTTGGTACAATCTTGATTTTAGATTTGTCGTATCACCTTAACAAAATTATGAATGCATGATAGAAGATATTCATTGGTTAGGGTGTTGACACTTATGATTGTACTAATGCATTATGGTGTTGTATGAAGTTTATGTTGTCTGCTAACATAAAAGGTACACCAGGAAAGACAAATCATGTTCTACTTCAAGAACATATGATCATGGTGACATGAAGAGAAGGATTCATCCATTGTCATGGATCACATAGAAGATCTACTTTCAAGGTATGTATAACTTGGTTCTACAATGGTTAACTTATGAGACATGCAGGTTACTAGCACAAGTCACTGAAGAGAATCAAAAGACATAATGCGGGTATGTTAGACATAACTATCTAGCATGCTAATCCAGGTATGTTTTTCCTATATCAAGCTAGAATCCTACCTTGTGTTCGGATCTTGTACTGTTGTGTTGTTGATAATGATTATTCATGAAGTCATAGGTTTGAATAATCATGGTTGTATGCATATTATGTTTCTTACCATAATTGATGATATGACTAACCAAAAGAATCATGAAGGTATAGGTTTAAATAATCACAGGTTTTATGCATATTATATCTCTTATCTTGATTGATGATTCAACTAACCAGAAGAGTCCTATGATCAAATAAGAAAATGTATGAGTAAAAGAAGACTTCCCTGAAACCTTGAATACTAATGTTTATTATCTGTGTTTGAAATGATCCTGACTATACATGCTTGAGATTATTGTGTTTTGATAATATTAAGATTATACTAATGAATGTTTGATTATGTATGAGACCTAGAGGATAACACAATGATGATACTAACAAGCATGCATAGGGATCGAGAATGAATATAAGTTCAAGGACAAGTAATCCAGGAAGCAAAGATCAAGAGGGAGTACACTCCAGTGGTTTCTGCAAGGATGCAGATATTCAGAGGGAGTTGACCATCTCTCTACATTCCACAACAGAAAGGTGTAGAAGAAGCTACTTCAGATTAGGACTCCAGTAGCTCCTGCAAGGAAGTGAAGACTTAGAGGGAGTTCACCCAACGAACAAACAAAGATAAGTATTTGAATTGTCATTTCTTAAATAATACTGTTCAATAATGTATATACTGATGTTCTTAGAATTAGGTTGTGTATTATGCATATTAGAATAGTTGCATTCATGAATAGTATACTACTAATATGCATGGGTAAGTGGCCTATGGAACTGTACAACATTCCATTGCTACTTATCTAGAATGAAACCTCTTTGCTGACATGTTGGGAGTTGTGCACACTCTTAACAATGTTCTGGTAGAGATTGGAAGGCATCTAGAAAGTTACGGGATATGGATAAATGTTGTATTGAAGCATTGGCTAAGACAATTGCATGACTGTATGAAATATTTCTTTATGTGTAAGAATTTGTTCTGAAAACTATGAGATGTTTTCTAAATTTAACTTGTTGTGTAGGAAAGATCGTATGCCATCACCTACAAAAGGACTACAACATTTGTTCCAGCAACAAAGATATCTATTGAAGAAATTGAAGATATTGAAGTTCCCAGGATTTGGGATGAAGAAATGGAATGCCATGATCCGTCGATCATGAAGAATGATGTTTGGGATATAGTCCCAAGACCTGAAGAGAAGTTTGTTATGACTTCCATATGGATCTATCAGATCAAGCATGTTGCAGATGGCAGCATTGAGAAATATAAAAGTGATGAAATAGAAGATGCACCAGATGGAATTCAAGACAGCATGGTGTAGTCATATATATGTGCAGAACTTGGTATGGTAGGATAGACAACTTTCTATCCAGTTTGGGATTTACCAAGAATAAAGTGGATTCCAACCTTTTCTACAAGGTTGAGGAAGGCAATCCAGTGATACTACTTCTGTATGCGGATAACTTGTTTGTTATAGGTGAAGATAGATTGATTGCCGACACGCAGCGGAAGCTTGCTGCCGAGTTCAAGATGAAGAACTTGGGAATGATGGACTATTTCCTAGGTATGGAGGTGTGGCAGAGTGTAGGTGGGATCTTCCTTCGTCAAGGGAAGTACACAGTAGAGATCCTGAAGAGGTTCGGGATGATGGATTGCAAGGGCATGGCCACACCTATGGCATCGGATCTTAAGCTTCTATGTGATGCTTCATCTGAGTCGGTTGATGTCTCTATGTATCGTCAGATGATTGGGTCCTTGATGTACCTGAAGAACACGAGACCATAAATTTGCTTTGCTGTGAACACATTGAGTCAGATCTGAGGAGTGTTCACCTGGTTGCTGTAAAGCATGTTCTGAGGTACCTGAAGGGTACAGTGGATTATGGGCTCAAGTATGAGGTGAATCAAAAGTTTAACCTGCAGGGTTATGTTGATTTAGATTGGGCAGGCAGTGCTACAGATAGGAAGAGCACATTTGGGTGCTGCTTCAGTATGGGATCATGTGTGATCTCTTGGTTTAGCAGGAAGCAGTCCTGCGTAGCACTGAGTATAGCTGAGGCAGAGTATGTTGCATCCTGTTCAACTAGTTGTGAAGCAGTATGGCTATGGAACCTACTGTCTGAGTTATTTGATCTCTCGTTGGATGCTACTGGTATCTTTTGTGATAACTAGAGTTGTGTGAAGCTGTCCAAGAATCCAGTGTTTCATGACAGGTCGAAACACATAGAGATCAAATATCACTATATCAGGGATATGGTACAGAGAGGAGATGTGAAGCTCTTGTATATTGCGATGGATGAGCAGATTGCAAATGTGCTGACGAAGCCATTAGCCAGGGTGAAGTTCGAGTACTTTAGAGAGAGGCTTGGCGTGCTTCAGATTGAGGACACATCGAGGAAGAAGTGATGGACACATTTGCTGAAGCCATTCCAAGCATGTTGGAAGGGGGGCCCTTCACATGGATGTGGATGTAAGCACTGGATGATGAGCATCAGGATGATGTTCTGGTTTCTGCTTGGATATGATCAGTTGGATCATTTTTGTATATGTATGTATGCATCATGTTTGATGTTGGATATGATCAGTTGGATGATTTTTATGTATGTATGTATGCATCATGTTGGATGCTGGATATGATCAGTTGGATCATTTATATGTCTGTACGCATCATGTTGTATGCTGGATATGATCGGTTGGATCATTTGTATGTATTGTGTATATGCATCATGTTGGATGATTGGACCATGTATCTGTAAATGTATCAAGTAGATACATTGTGTGATCAGATAGATCATGTATATTGATATGTATCAGGTATGATCAGGTGGATCATGTATGTTGATGGATACATTGTGTGGATCATGTATCTATGTATCAGGTGGATACACTATGTATGATGATATGTATCAGATAGATACTTGGTATGCACCAGATGGATGCATTGTATGATCAGGATGATCGTGGATGACGAGCTTCTCCAGATGACATGCAGCAGGATGTTGCAGTGATGATGATCAGGATGATCATGTGTACATCAGGATGATGTATGATGAGTATCAGATGATACTGTGTGGCCATGGATCAGGTTGTGCAGGTAAGCATGTAATTTGTGCCCTGGGAGATTTGCAGATGGTCTTGCGAGGTTTTGCCTATGGCATGTAATTCGTTGCCTTGGGACATCTGGCAAATGCTCTTTCGAGGTTTTGCTTTGGGAGGACATATAATTTGTGCCCTGGGAGATCTGCAGATAGTCTTTCGAGGTTCTGCCTATGGCATGTAATTCGGTTCCCTGGGATATCTGGCAGATTCTCTTTCGAGGTTTTGTCCTATGGCATGTAATTTGCTCCTGGGAGATCTGGACAGGATGAAAAAGGCCTCAGATGCTTCAGCCAGGTTTTGCCATGACCACATGTAATTTGATCCTGGGAGATCTGGATAAGATGAAAAAGGCCTCAGATGCTTCAGCTAGGTTTTGTGGTGAGATCACATGTAGTGTGCTCCTGGGAGATCCGACAGGTAGAGCCGTGTGCTCGTAATAGCCTGGGATGCTTCAGCCAGGTTTTGTGATGGGTCACATGTAATGTGCTCCTGGGAGATCCTACAGGTAGAGCTGAGTGCTCGTAATAGCCTGGGATACTGCAGCCAAGTTTTGTGATGCACGTAATAAGTCCTGAGGATTCCATAGTATGGCTATTGATGATGAAGACGTGCAGGTGGTGGGCCTACATCCAGTATGAAAAAGGACTGGCTCTGTAGAACTTCCTATGACGAATAGATTCAAAGATTGATTGAGATAGCAGCAATAGTGACGATGATGATGACTCGATGACGATTATCCAGTGACGATGATCCAGAGAAGAAGACTTGTGCTATAAGACCTGTGCTGAGAAATACCTTCCTAGTTAAGAGGGAGTGTTGATGTATATGTAACTTTAGAATGTATTTCGCATATGTATGTTGTATGTACTCCTATAGAGATGGTATTATTCCTCTATACGGAAGTGTCGTCATTTATATTGTAAATGTCGTAACTTATACTCGATGGGTTATTATACCACCTTGTTGGGGTCGGCCCTGTATAAGTCATGTGGGTCGAAGGGTTATTAGACCACCCTATTGGGGGTCGGCCATGTGGGTCAAAGGGTTATTAGACCACCCTATTGGGGGTCGGCCATGTGGGTCGAAGGGTTATTAGACCACCCTATTGGGGGTCGGCCCAGTCAGCATTATGTTATGTAGTTAAGTTCGAGCCTACATGAGTTATGTAAAAGGCAAGTCAAGTCAAGTATAAATAGAGTGTGGGAGGCACTCTATTTGATCACTCACTTCTCACTCATGCACTCAAGGAGGAGTGGCACACTTATGGAGGAGGAGGATATGCTGCTAGGATATGTCTATCTCTTATGGTTGGGTTGTATCATTGCTCTATCTATCTCTGAGGAAGTTATTGGGGTTTTTCACCTTTATGGCTTTCCCCAAGTAAATCTTTGTGTCTCTTGTGTGCTTGCATTATTGCCTCCATGATTGATATGCTGCAGATATGCTGTACATGTTGTTCTCTCAGTTAAGATCCTAGATCATATTGAAGTAAATTCTGAAAATTTAACACATAAGTTGCCATGTGTCTTCTGTCGAGCACCCAATATGCAGATGGATTATTACCAACACACAGAGCATACAAGATTTATTGTCAACCCGAGAAAGTATTTTTATTTCAAAGCATAATTGCACAGTCTATGCTTAAACACCAAATCATTATAATTGAATACTTCTATCCTCTAACAACCATGTTCATCCCAAGAATCTGTGTAATCCCAATTGCCTTCTAAATGTTACAATTTCAATTCCTTTCTACTATGCATCAATAAGAAATAATATAAGATTTAACAACAATTGCAGGAAAGAAATCTCACTCACATCCTAGAACAATCACCTCTTCAATTTGATCACTCTTGAAAATCACAAACATAAACTGAATACTAATCTAGGAATTCAATTGCAAAGGTTGAGTTCAACTGCTCTAAGAGTTTGATTTACAAGAATGAAAATCAACAATCATAACAGGAAAGATAACTTGCAAGGGTCCATGGAATAACAATATCCATATGTTATTAAGATCCATATAAATCCTATTAAGATCCATATGTTCCAGCTCACGAATTGAGAGATTCTTTATCTTAGACATCAACAAAAGAGCTTCAGGATGAATACTAGAGAGCTGTTGCTTTACAGCTTCAACCTTCTCAGGACATAGGGGTATAAAATGAGCCATAGAATGACGACCGTGGCTCTGATAGATGAACTGTTGACTCCTTTGGATTCAAGACGTTGGGATAGTGCTAGGAGTGCCCCTTTCCTCCGGTCCCGTGGCCCAAGTGCCACGTTGTAGGTCCATCTTGGAAACTAGGGTTGTGTTGAGTGAGGGAGAGTGCAATTTTTGCACATTGGGGTCAGATTTGCAAAATCATCCACCGGGCACTTATGGCTAGTGTTCCCAGCTGGAACATCCCTAGACACACCTGCATGTCTCCCCGGAACCCGGTTTTGTTGCACGGTTGGAGTTCTATGCCCTCGGCAGGTATCCAACAGGTGTTCCTGAAGGCCTTTTGGATGCGAGACAGAACAAGCCATAGAATGATGACCATGGCTCTGATCGATGAACTATCGAATCCGTTGGATTCAAGACATCGGGATAGTTCTAGGAGTGCCCCTCACCTCTGGTCCCATGGCCCGAGTGTCACCTTGTAGGTCCATCTTGGAAACTAGGGTTTTGCTTAGTGAGGGAGTGTGCAATTATTGGACATTGGGGTCAGATTTGCAAAATCGTCCACCGGGCACTTGTGGTGATGATGATGAAGATGGTGATGGTGATGAAGATGGTGACATTGATGATGATGGTGATGGTGATGAAGATGATGATGATGGAGGTGTTGATGGGGGACCTAGAGATGACCATGATGATGAAGATGATTATGATGATGAAGATCGTGATGATGATCGAGATGATGATGATGATGGCAATGGTGATGAAGATGATGATGATGAAGATGGTGATGATGATGGAGATGGTGATGAGGGACTTACAGATGACAATGATGATGAAGATGGTGATGATGATGAATATGTTGATGATGATGAAGGAGTTGATGATGATGGAAATGGTGATGATGATGATGATGATGATGATGATGATGATGATGGTGATGATGATGGAGATGGTGATGAGGGACCTAGAGATTACCATGATGATGAAGATGGTGATGATGATGAAGATATTGATGATGATGGTGATGGTGATGAAGATGATGATGATGATGATGATGATGATGAAGATGATGATGATGGAGATGTTGATGAGGAACCTAGAGATGACAATGATGATGAAGATGTTGATGATGATGGTGGTGGTGGTGGTGATGATGATGAAGACGTTGCTGATGATGGCGATGGTGATGAGGATGATGGTGATGGAGATGTTGATGAGGAACCTAGAGATGACAATGATGATGAAGATGGTGATGATGATGAAGAGGTTGATGATGATGGTGAGGGTGATGAAGATGATGATGATGATGACGAAGAAGATGATGATGATGAAGAAGATGATGATGATGATGATGATGATGATGATGATGATGATGATGTTGATGACGATGATGATGAAGTTTGGGTGGGCATAAAACCAACAAATAATTTTTTTTTGAAGAGGACTTGTGGGGTTGGGGTCGACCTCGAAAAACTCAAGCATTGAGGGTACATGTGGTGGTTCACGAATTCTAGTGCTAGATTAGGTCAAAAGGGCTATATTAGGTTTCTAGGATTCTAGATTAGTTTCTAAGGGTTATTTTAGCTTTCTAGGATTTCTAGGGAAAGATTATGCTTGTAGGGCTATATTAGTGCTTCTAGGGTTAATCATGCATGAATAAACAATCACATGGATATAAATCATAACTTAATCATAACTCAAACATCAAATAAATGATATAAGATAACGATATCAAATAAACTATCTAACATGAATATCATTAGTCATGCATGAATAAACAATCACATGGCTATACTATGTACCTCAGTCAATTAGGCCTTCTGGATCCTCTTGGTTTTTTATTGTCTCGAAAAACCTCTCATGCTCTGCATGAGGTAGTAAGTAGCATAGCTTGTTTGATGACTCCGTTGACATTGTCTATAGTTGGATGTTTGTACCAACGATCAAGTGCATAAAGTGATACACCCACGACCCTGGTCTATAATCCGTGTATGTGTAGCCATTGCTCTTTGGTCCCTTCACATCCACTGTAAGATATTCCCCCTGAAAAACCATCGATCCAGTTGGAAAGGTAATGCCTTCACTATCCATTAATGGTGCGAGGAGGGTTTGCTTCTGCAGGATGCATCGTTCCAACCAATAATCTGTCCCAATTGCACTGCTTGTTGGGGTGACAACTGCGTAAATGTGTCCTACAAAAATGCATTTTAAGGTCATATTCCAATAAGTAGTGGTTTGATAACTTGGACAATTACAAAAACAAGGAGGTAACCGAGATATGCATGCAGAAATGTTTACCTAGCTATAGAAGATCAGATATATTATCATATTCATTTGAAATCGAGGACTGGCCTTCCTCTAACTAGATTGTTTCAACAACTACACGTGATTCCAATGCAAGTGATACATGATCCCATTCCTCAACCCAATCCATTGATTCGCACTCATCCCACTCACAACTGCTGCAAGACTCACAAAAGCAAGTAAGTTTTCACATCCATATTTCAAATAAGGGGTTGTTTGAGCTTCGAACTGAATAAAATCCACAAGTGCCTTGTACAATACTACAACTATAACAATGTGATCGATCTATATTGACTACATTCTATAAATTTCTGACAACATGTCCTCTACCTGTTGGTATGT
Source organism: Larix kaempferi (assembly GCA_027924585.1). Classification (NCBI taxonomy): domain Eukaryota; kingdom Viridiplantae; phylum Streptophyta; class Pinopsida; order Pinales; family Pinaceae; genus Larix; species Larix kaempferi. The sequence goes on along the minus strand of BSBM01000303.1, from coordinate 4,366,154 downwards.
GTTGCTCCGTGGTTCGATCTGAAATTTTTTCTTTGCACCATCGAACTTTGGATTCAACATTCTGAATATGAGGGCCTCCCATGCACCTCATCTCCTCCCTTCGTAGGGTATCTTTGAGACATGCTCCAGCCCCGTCGTGCTCTCCCTTTCCATGACCGGTCTCAAAATTGTTCCATACATGCAACACATCATAAGTCTGGTGCAAAATACTCAACCACTGGAAGAACTGGCCTGCATAACCATCTAACCATATCCAATGTCAATCCATCTGTATACCTCTCTCCTTCAGCTGATCATAGAAAATTTTGAAGCAATGTTGCACATAATGCAGGTCGTGGTACCGGTCATCACTGATGTAGAAGTTGGTCTCTTTCAATATTATCCTCATGTCATTGCTGCTCTTCGGCGCATGCTTGTACGTGATATGGACCATTATGCTAACTTGGTCTGAATGGTAGTATTGACTTTGAATCTCATTATGTGGCTGTAGGGTGTAGTTTTCCGCAAAGTCCACAACCGACAATATTGTGCCCTTGGGAAAGGTGTCCCTGCACTATCTGTACTGTTCATCCTACCATCGTGCTACATGGACGTGTTGTACATAATTCTCCGTCTTTTGGTAGAATTACTTCATGAATTTGCAAATTTGTACATGGTGCCACAAAACCAAGGGCATTAATACAATGTGACATTTTCAATATGAATATATATGTACAAATTCAACATGTACAGTATGAAAGTATGGAAACTTAGATTACCTGTGACTTCACCAATGCAATTTTTTTTGCTTTCCTTCGAACTATCTACTTGATTTGTTATGTACTGGAAGTTTTGCATTTCTACTTACACCTTCCCAAATTCATGCTCTGTGGTTACGTGGATGCAGGGGCTCAATAATGCAAATCCACTGGAACTGGAACACATCCCATAAATTCTCTAGATGCATTCGGTGGTTGTAACGATGGACAATCCTGCACAATGTTAGTATGCAAACCACAAATATATGTCTATATGTATCATAATAGTACTCAAATTCTACATGGTATCTACAACAATATGTATTGCAATCAATGCAAATTCTAACATACTAGGGTTTGCATTTTTCAAAGGACCTTTGGCCCAAGTTCAATTGTGTGTGCTCATTCTTGAACCTCTCATAGAGTTTTGTTTGTGTCATTTCAAGGAAGTACTTGACCTGGGGTTCACCCCCCATAACACCTTTTCTCAACTTTAAAACATCTCTTTGATTCGATGACGGTCTAGTGTTATTGCCAAAACTTTTGCACTAGTTCTTTAACAGCATCAATGAGCTTCATGTCTGAACGAGGTAACCTACCAACAAAGTCCCAACAATATTTTTGGCCTGGGGTGTCAATTTTTTCTCTAATGGCAGAATACTTTTGAAGATACTTTCTATCTACTTTAAATATTTTACATTTGTGTGATAGTAGGCGACGTTGCCATGTAGATTTGTCTACAATCGATTCCGACAGTACACGACAAGCCGCATTAAAATATTTTGTACGAGAATTTTTTCCAATCAAATTAAATGGCGATTGTAGATTTCTAACAACATGATTGTTGGCCTTTGAACTTCTAACTACCTTTATGCCCAAAATTCTCCTAACATGAGCTAGACAATGTGATTTTAACAAAGCAAGAAACAATTGACATTTTGCTACATTGGTTTTGGATTCAAAAAAATATTTCATTATCTTGATACAATGGAAATCAATAGTGCATTTGGGAATCTTACCTTCAAGTCTTGAAAATGAACTTTCATCCACATGAATATGTCTGGGAGTTCTTCGTCGTCCGGTTGATAGTCGAGGCAAGGGAGTCGGCAAGGAAGTACGACTCTCGTCAACGGTTTGTTGTGGCCCTTCGTTCACAAATTGGTCCTGCAAGGGAGTGTGTTCGCCATGAGTGTGCTCTTCTTGTGGAGGTTTCTAGTTAAGAACTTGTTCAACGTCCATCCCTTCATACTCGACATCAGAAAAGATTTGATTGACTTCAACCACTTTGTCATTGCTTGTTGATGGATCTAAGGCACTAACATTTTGATTTCTATGGTTTTGCATGTACAACCTGGCATTTTCTCTTATCTCATGGACCTTTTCAGGGGGCAGCCATGTCCTTCTAGACTTTCTTTTATTATTACGTTCGTTGCCCATATTCAATGAGTTTTTTGGAAAAACAAAAATATCACCCTTGCAAGAATGAACAACAAACAAGATATTAAAACTCAATGTGCAAGATTATTAAAGCTCGATGTAGCAATATATTATGTACAACAACATCTAGTGAGAATGTTTTCATATAATCTTAAAAGCTCATACTCACCTCATTTTCACGGTATGGATGAGGGAAAATAGCCCCAAAAGACTAAGAGTTTTCAATTGTTTAGGTGTTTGTGTGAGTTGTTGTAGTGAAACCATGAGGAATTCAACAAATGTTTGTCTACTAGATGGAGGAATGTGATTATGAAATGTTATTGGTGGTGATGCAAGTAATTTTTTTTTATTATCTTCATGAAAGGTTGAAAGCATTGCTTGGTGCATGTTATAGTTTTTTTTTGGTAAGATGTTTTTATTGTCTATGTTGAAGATTAAGAAGACTAAAATGCATCTATCATACAATTTATGAAGAAAAACTAGAATAGATGCCATTAAAACAAGCGAATGAAGACTAAATTACATTTAACAAGATAAAATTATCACCATACCTCAAGGATTATGATTTCTCTTTGCTTCAAATGTCAAATGCTCTTTTGATGTGTCCACTATATGTAAGAATATTTCATGTGTGTCCAAGTAGCATGGGAATTCAATCCAAGGTGCCAAATAGAGTCCAACTGTTGTGTATTCACTCAATTGATCCAAATAGATCCCAATAGGTGTGTATTCAATACAAAGAGCCAAATAGAGCCCCAAATGTTGTGTATTTTATCCAAATGGTGAAGGAAGCACCAAATGGTGTATGAATTCAATCTACCATGTAAATGTTTGTCGGACTGTGCATGAAACCAGTGAAGAGAACGCGATGAATGAGGTAAAAAAATGTGGGAGAAAGAACGTGGGTGATTTTCTAAATGTTATGTTCAATAGGGACATGCACACGCCAGATGTGCGTGCGTGCTACAGGCATGTGTGCGCTAGAGGCGCGTTCGCGTCCTTGCTGAATGTTGTAATGTTTGGTGGGTAATGTTCACTGTATTTATTGCCCAACAAATATAAATGTGTCGGGTTATGCCTAGAGCCCCTCCCACATAAAGGCCTTTAGGACCTCTTCTAACCCATAATCCCTAAGTGCATTTAAGTGCTTCTAGGTGTTTAGGGGTATATTTACAAATGTGTATTTTGATTTCAAAACATTAATTTAATTTTGAATTAGAAACATATGTATTACATCAACGATAATAAAATACATGGTAGATATATTAATGTTGTATAAAGTGATGATAATGATGATGATGATGATGATGACAATGAAGATGGTGATGATGATGACGATGATGACTAATGGAGAGGATGATGATGATGTTGATGATGAAGATGATGACGAATATGCAGCACATCATCCTCATCATCATGATCATCTTCATCATCATCTTCATCATCATCAACACCATGATCATCATCATCAACTTCATCATCATCACCATCATCATTGTGAGGACGAGGATGATGGTGATGATGATATGATGATGAAGATGATGATGAATATGAGTACGATGATGAAGATGATGATGATGACGAATATGATCATCATCAAAATGATCATATTCGTCATCATCATCATCACCATCATCATATTTGTCATCACCATCATCATATTCGTCATCATCATTGGTCACCATCATCACCATCGTCATATTCATCATCATCATCATCATCGTCGTCGTCGTGATGATATGATGATGATGATGGTGGTGGTGGTGGATGATGATGAATATGAGTATGATGATGATGATGACTAATTTGGAGATTGTGATGATGATGGTGATGATGATGATGATTAATATGATGAGGAATATGCAGCACATCATCATCATCAACATGATCATCATCACCAACTTCCTCCTCCTCCTCATCATCATCATTGTGAGGATGTCGATGATGATGAGGATGATGAGGATGATGAAGATGATGATGATGATGATGGTGGTGGTGGTGGATGATGACGGATATGAGTATGATGATGACGATGATGATGTTGATGAAGAATATGATAATCATCATCATCAGCAAAATCATCATATTCGTCATCATACTCATCTTCATTAGTCATCATACTCATCTTCATTAGTCATCATCATCACCATCTTCATCATCCTCATCCTCATCATCATCATTGTGTGATCATGGTCACGATCATCATTGTCTTTGTCATCATAATAGTCATCTTCATCATCCTCATCATACTCATCATCACCATCATCCTTATCATCATCATCATCATCATCATATTTGTCATGATGATGATGATGATGATGATGAAGATCATGATGAACATGATGATGATGATGAAGATGGTGATGATGATGATGACTAATGGAGATGATGATGATGATGATGAAGTTGATGATGAATATGAATCACATAATCGTCATCATCATCATCATCATCTTCATCATCATCAACAACATGATCATGATCATCATCTTCATCATCGTCATCATCATCATCATCATCATCATTGTGAGGACAAGGATGATGATGATGATGATGATGATGATATAATGATGATGATGGTGGTGGTGGTGGACGATGATGAATATGAGTACAATGACGAAGATGATGATGATGATGATGAATATGATCATCATCATCAAAATAATCATATTCATCATCATCATCTTCATTAGTCATCATCATCGCCATCTTCATCATCCTCACCATCATCATCATCATCTGATCATGGTCATGATGATCATTGTCTTTGTCATCATAATCGTCCTCTTCATCATCCTCATCATACTCATCATCGCCATCTTCATCATCATCATCATCATCATCATCATCATGGTGTTGATGACGAATATGATCATGATGATGAGGATGATGTGCTGCATATTCGTCATCATCTTCATCATCAACATCATCATCTCCATTAGTCATAATCATCATCATCACCATCTTCATCGTCATCATCATCATCATCATCGTCATCTTTGTCATGATGATGATGATGATGATGAAGATCATGATGGTGATGATGATGGTGATGATGACGATCAAGATGGTGATGATGATGATGATGATGAATAATGGATATGATGATGATTATGATGATGATAATGATGAAGATGATGACTAATATGCAGCACATCATCATCATCCACAACATGATCCACAACATGATCATCATCATCATCTTCATCATCATCGTCATCATCATCATTGTGAGGACGAGCATGTGGATGATGATGATGATGACGACGATGATGATGAAGATGATGATGATGATGATGATGACTAATGGAGATGATTATGATGATGATGAATATGCAGCACATCATCCTCATCATCATCAACAACATGATCATCATCATCATCTTCATCATCGTCATCATCATCATCATCATTGTGAGGACGAGAATGATGATGATATGATGATGATGATGATGAATATGAGTATGTTGATGAATATGATGATGACGAATGTGATCATCATCATCAAAATAATTATATTCATCATCATCATCTTCATTAGTCATCATCATCGCCATCTTCAACATCCTGACTATCATCATTATCATCATATGATCATGGTCACTGTGATCATTGTCTTCATCATCATAATCGTCATCTTCATCATCCTCATCATACTAGTCATCGCCATCTTCTTCATCATCCTCATCATCGTCTTCGTATCGTCATCATCATCATTGATGATGATGATGATGATGATGATGATGATGATGAATATGAGTACGATGATGAAGATGATGATGATGTCGATGATCATCGTACTCATCATCAACATCATCATCATCATCTTCATCATCATCACCATCAATGGTGATGATGAGGATGATAATGATGATCATGATGACGTTGATGATGAAGATGATGACCTAGATGTTGATGATGATGAGGAAGAAGGACGATGATGACGATGATTGTGTTGATGATGACAATGATTATGATGACGAAGATGATGATGATGATGATGATGAGGATGAAGAAGATGATGATGATGGAGATGAAGATGTTGATGATGATGACGATGGTGATGATGATGATGATGATGATGATGATGATGATGATGATGGTGATGATGAAGAAGATGACAATGGTGGAGATGTTGATGAGGAAGGGGGAGATGACAATGATGATGAAGATGTTGATAATGATGGTGATGGTGACGATGATGATGATTAGATGATGATGATGATGAAGATGAAGATGATGATGATGATGATATTCATCATCATTATCATCATCATATTCATCACCATCATGATCATCATCCTCGTCACCATCATCCTCATCACCATCATCATCATCATCATCATCATCCTCATCATCCTCATTGTCATCTTCATCACCATTGTCATCATCATCCTCATCATCCTCATTGTCATCTTCATCACCATTGTCATCATCATCAAAATCTTCATCATCATCACCATCACCATCATCTCATCATAATCATCAAAATCTTCAACATCATTGTCATCTTCCCTTTCTCATCAACATCTCCATCATCGTCATATTCTTCATCATCACATCTTCATCAACTTCATGTATCCCCTTGACAAAGGAAAATAAATAAACTATACAAAGGCATATAATAACACATACACGCATAGACGCGTGTGCGCTGTTATCAACATGTGCACGCACCTATGCGTGCGCGCTGTCAGCCATGTGTGCGCGCATTTGCGTGCATCTGTGTCTGAATTCAAATTGTTTTTGGCACCCTTACAGGCTTGGAATTAGCTTCGGATTGCACCTTGAGGCTCGGTCTGATTTATCCCTGATTTATGGTAGAAAACATCAAATGCTGTAACTTTTAGTTTTTCACAACTAGTTCCACATAAGCTCCACGAGTGCACTGTAGATGAAATTGCACATGCTTGTCGAGCTCTGTGTGCAGATTCTAAATATATAATTTCTGAATAGATCTATTTTTGTTTTCTATTTTTAATTCATTTTTAACTGCACTCATGTCAAATTTGTAAAAAACATAGGTCGTTTATTTGGCCTATAACTTTTGATTGGCTTACCTATTTCAAAAATGGAAGAGAACCCACACAAGAGCACAAAAATACCTACAACCTAAAAAAAAAGTATTTTGATTATTTTTAGACCATGATATGGTGGCTCAACACTTGACCATGTCATTTTAGGGCTTCATTGACTTCGGTAATTTAAGAAAAATATAAATTTGGCTTTTAAAATTTTAAAAAAATAACCCCGCACAAGATTCTTCTGTTGCCTATGCCTCTACATATTTGTTTTCTTGTAAATTGAAAATTTGCATAGCAAACAGGTGGCTCAACAAAAACATGTGCATTATGTTTGAGAAAAAAAATAACATACCAATATTCGAATAATGACATTTTGGCGTGGTTATACCACTTTTCCATAAATAAAAGTTATATATTCTAGAAGGTCATCTGTTTGTCTACATTTCATATGTTTACACCTAATCCAAAAAAGTTTTGTAGGTACTTCTAATAATTCATTTTAATGATAATATTTTTTTTTTCCAGAATGTCATTGCAACTAACGTGTCATAATTGGGTATCATTACCTTGCACCAACCCTGGACATATTATTGACCCATTGCACCAAATTGTCTACAACTATCGAATCTCCCCAAGTATTTGAAATGTGCAATAAACCGATGAATTTTCTCCAAACTTCAATATAGAATGTGCATTTTACAAATAGGTGAACAATAGACTCACCATCAACTTGACATAGATTATAGATATTAGGACCCCTCTAACCTCACCTAGTCATGTGATCCCATGTCAAAATTATGTTTTCTAGACCTAGACTAGATATGAAACATTTTAATTTTGTAGGAAGGTTCCATTTTCCCATAGAAAAATTATTTAAGTTTGTGATTGCATCATAAGCATATTTGGCACATACCTGTCCATTTTTTGTGTTCCATGTCCATACAAGTTTATCTTCATTTTATTCTAGTATAATACCTACTTCTTTGATACTATCAATGTAATTTTTTCATTAGGAAACAAAAGTTCCAACAAGACGTATCTCCTCTGTATTCTTCCAATATTATGAATTGTTATTATACCAACCAAGATTCTTGATGTCTAAAAGATTCCTATACCCTTTATCATGTAAAATTGAGTTCAAATTTTCAAAGAGATTATAGTTTCTTCTCCCACAGTGAAAGGTTCAATCCCCAATGGTGCATGTTTTGCATTGCCCACTCTCCAAGATAACCATCTTCCAATCCAATGAAAAGATATAAAAAATCCTTTCTAGAAAACTGAAGCACAGTCAACATCTTTTCTAAAGACTTGATCCACTCCACACCTATAGCCTTTTTAAAGTATTTTTCTTTTAGAATTTCACAATAGAGACCTATACCAAATCCTCCCCTCTAACAACATTTTAATATCAAAGTAAGGTTAAACCTCAAATCAAGTTTTTGATACCCACCCTCCC
>BSBM01000303.1:4325000-4352500 GCA_027924585.1 Larix kaempferi | reverse complement strand
ACCTTTTCAAAAGCAGAAGGAATGTAGAAGGCTAGGGTTTGTGCGAGAATCTCAGTGGTCAGAGCTTAAGGAAAAGAATACACAAAAAGGCAAGAGATAAAAAAGACATTAGATCCATATCTAGTGACATCCCTTTAAGATCAAGACCCACAAATTTATCATGAATCAAAGACCACTTGTTTAATGACTGTTACTCACAACAGATAAGTAAATAGCTATCAATCAAATTTATGAAAAATTGCAAAAAGCTATCAACCTATATGTGAAAAATATCATAAAAATATTGAATAACAAATCCGGCGCAGAATATTTCCTGTAAGGAAAAGTCCTAGCTGAAAAAAATATACTAACCCCTCGTTCTATAGGAAACACAAGGGAGGTGTCTTGGGAGGATTGGTCTTCTTAAAAACCTAACAAAACTGCAACTTAATCAAAGAATCCAAAAATGGCAAACATCTCCCACATCTCTTCTAATCATGTACCCAATACACACACTTACCGTAACAATCTATATAGCTAGTTATTTAATTTTGTTATAGAGGTTGAGGGACAGAGGCAGTGAAGGCCAAAGAAGGTAATCCCCCTCCACTGCTGTCAAGGAAATGAAAAATTATCTACCAAGAACATGCATGATGTCCTTCATATCCTAGAACAATAATATTTTCTCCACTATAATAAATATCTATTTGAAGTATAAGGGCACTGATTTTATCCACTATAATAAATATCTATTCGAAGTATAAGGGCACTGTGGATGAATAAAAAATTGGGAACCTTGTTGGAGTGTAGATCGATCATTGAATAAATATTCTACTACTTGTTTTAAGACCCTATTGAACCATTCCCGTATATTTTGTATCATCCCATTTCATTTATATATCCATCTATTTTTGCTTGGTGGATTATCATTTTGAGATAGGCCAATCTTCAAACACTTGAAACTCTAGCCCAACTTAATTAAAGAAGATTTATAAGTCAATCACGTCCGTGAATCCCTTTGATTGAGTAGAATTATCAAGTGGAAGGTATTATAGACTGTTAACCTCCCCAACTTATTAGCATACCTTGATACTACAACAACAGATGTTGATGCATAGGGATGCATTTCAATTTTCCATGCGGTTGGAATCCAATAGTGGGTTGGTGGAGGCATTAATCGCAAGGATGGATCTAGAGTTGGTATAGTTATAGTATCATTTGATCACCCTGTCTGAGAAGATTTATGAGCTTCCAAAGGTCAAGTTGGATACAAAGGAGGTAGTTTGGTGCATGGTGTTTCAAACCAAAGCGAAGCTCTAGAATGATTGTCTTATGATCCAAAAGTATGTTGTAGTGTTCACATCCAAGCTCATGTGGACCATCCTTTCGGAGAATAGACCATGAGAATTCCACACTGGCGTATCAGGTAACTGAGCTAGGGTTGTCTTGAGAAACTCAGGAAAAAAATCAAGCTTGGAGGTTATGTCCATACCGGACAAGTATATGAGGTAGATTCTACCGATTTTGAAATAGGTGGAGATACATATTGTTAATCTTTTTATCTTAGTGTGGAATTATAGTAGTACTTGAAATCAAATGAATAATCAACAAGCATAAACATTCACATGAGAAATAATATTTGCCTTGGGAAAACCCTCTAGTACTTGAGGAAGAAAATCCCAGCAAAATATTCCTTAGAATACTGATAGATAGTAGAGAATGTCCTTTCAAAGAGAAGATTACATCAAGAACCCTTGGTGAATTATCATAGATAAATACCAAGCACCCCTGGTGCAATCACAGAGCAAGAGAGAAGATGGAAGAATATAACTTAGAATAATATTCTACAGAAACCCAATTTGTTGATTTTGGTCACATGCACAAAGAAAGCGAATTTCCTTCAAGAGAAAAAGAGAATTTGCTCCCACATTGAATTCAACAATCCTGCATAACATATATATATCATACTTCTCATGCTTCGTCTTCTATTTTTATCTTCTGACTTCAACATGAACTCGCCCTTCATCTGGGTGCTAGGTCATTTAGTTAGGAGGCTAACTCATGTGTCGTCATGCAAGTGTCATAACTTAAGTGTTGTAACTCAAGTGTCGCAACTCAAGTGTCATAACTCAAGTGTTGTATTTTAGTTCAACTTAAGTGTCGTCTTTTAGTTTAAATCAAGCATTGACATGCAAAACATTTTGGTTAACTAGATCTTCTTTATTAACACTTAGTTAACTATTTTAACTGAAGTCCCTTTTGATAACATCACCGAAGTGAACAATTGGAATTCTCCTTTAATTAACTGAAGTATTTCTTGTTAACATCACTAAAGTTTAACAATTCAGATTCTCTCTTATTTAACTGAAGTCTGTATCATTACTGAGAAAATCGAGTTCTCTATTATGTTATCACATCTTATATTTATCCCTTGTCATATCTGCATGGTCCACATGTGCCAACTTTAATTTATCTAGCATATCAAATATACTAAGGAGATTTTTCCAATGATGTGATCATCTTGTTCTACTACCGTTCCAAGTGGTCATATGCAAAATTAACTCACTCTAGAGCTAGCCAGTTTCTAGAGGAGACTTAATATCTCAACCATGGTTAGTAGTACATCACACACCATTCATGCTTCAACATGCAAAGCATTACCTCAACACATGATGCAACACCTTAACACATGAGGATCTATCTTGACAAACAAGAATGTACATAATCATCACTTTGACATACAAAGAAATTACCTCAACACATGAGGTTTATTCATTCTTGATTCCAACTCAAGATTCTTCTCCAAGTTTCCTGAGTCCAACTCAAGCTCCTATAAGGAATTAACTTGCTACACGAGGCTCAATATTGGCACACAGGATTGACTTGGAGAATGACTCGTGATGTTGTAACTTTAACACTCCTTCTCAGCTAGGGAGGCATTCTATTCAATGCCAATATTGTCTCAAAGGTACCTATACTCCGTCAACGATAGAGGATTAGTCAACATATCTGCTATTTTCTCACTAGTAGAAATGTACTGAATTCTTATGGCACTTCTCTGGACCATGTATTTGATGTAGTGGTATTTCATCTCAATGTGTTTCAATCTGTCATGAAACATAGGATTTTATGAGAACTTAATGCAACTTGAATTATCAGAGAAAATGACAATAGTCTCAAGCTTCTCACCAAACAACCCAGTAAGTAGCTTCCTAAACCACAAAAATTCTTGGAAGGTGATACTAAATGCAATATACTATGTTTTTGTAGCACTCTGGGCTAAAGAGCCCTACTTCCTGCTGGACCAAGATATCATAGCTCATCCCAAGCTAAAACAAAATCTAGATGTACTCTTTCAGTCCACAATAATACCACGTCCCCAGTTGGATTCGACATATCCAAGTAGCATCACTCCACCACTTGAATCATATGATCTAAGTCCAGAAGCAATAATACCACGAAGGTATCTAAGCACATGGTTGCGGCAACCCAATGTCTATGTCTTGTCTCAAACATGAACTGACTCAAGATACTCACAACATAACATATGTCTCGTCTAGAATGTATTAAATACATCAAGGAACCAATGAGTTGTCTATACATGGAAGGATTCACTAGATCCAATACAGAATATGACTCATGCATCTTCTTTAGATTAGTCAACATTGGTGTAGACATGGATTTACAATCCGTCATACCAAATATGTGCAACACTCAACTGTGTACTTTCCTTGTGAAAGAAATATCTCACATTCCCTTTGCCAAACTTCTAGACCAAGAAAGTAGTTCACAAGACCCAAGTATTTCATTTCAAACTCATAAGTGATCTCCCTCTTGCACTGAGCTATCTGTTGTTCCTCTCAATCCTTGAATACCAATCCCTTGGGGTGAACTTAATCCCATACAAGGATTTATTAATTTTTCATACATGGGACTCCTTCCCATGAACTACAAACCCCTCAGGTTTCTATATGTATACTTCTTCCTCAACTTCACCATTGAGAAAGGCAGTTTGTGGGTGGTCTTCACATCCATCTGGTGAAGCTTCCACCCCAAAATTGAGGCAAGTGAAATAATCGCTCGAATAGTAGTGTACTTGGCCACCGGATAGAATGTTTCATCATAGTTTATTCCTTATTTTTGTTAGAAACCACAAGCCACAAATCTTACTTTATATTTTTCAATACTGCCATCAACTACATGTTTGATTTTATAAATCCACTTGGAAGTTATTATTGACCTCCATTCAAGTTTAGGAACCACTTCCCACACATCATTCTTCATGATGGATTTGTATTCTTCCACCATGGCATATTTTCATACTTGGTTCTTAGAAGCTTCTTTATAGGTGCTGGATTTTGAATCACTGATGTGACTCATCTGTGATACATATCTCGAATATATTTCAGGTATTCTTCACTCTCTGGATGTTCCTGATGGTGCCCCATGATTTTCTACCTCTTGTAGAATGACTCGACACTAGGAATATCTCCTCTTAGTAAGAGGTTCATCAAATGATATTTATACCAGTTCTATTGACTCTTCAGGATCAATCGGATGTAAGGACTCTTCTGGATTCTCCCTTTCAACATCTGAAAGAGGAGAAATAGAACATGGATCCTCCATCATGGAGTCTCATGCTCATCCATATCTTAATCATATTGAAGTTCTTTAGAGTGCTTTAGGGCATCCTCTTCATGAAATGTTACATCTCTGTTGAATTCAATGTGCCTTTGACTTGGAACATAGTTTCTATAAGCTTTGGAGGATTTGCTATATCCAAAAAATGTTCCTTTCTTTTTGTATGGATCCATATTCGTCCTCTTCTCTTTTGGCACATGAATGTAGCCATGAAAACCGAAAATATTTAAGTGTCCAACATCTTGCTTTTCACCAGTGAAAAATTATTTAGGAGTCTTTTCTCCCAGGATAGCATGAGGACTTATGTTCTGTATATAAATAACATTCATAGAGGCTTTTTCCCATAAGGAAGTTGGAAAATATTTATCACGCATCATATCTCAGCAGCCTCATAGATTGTTCAATTCTTTCTTTTAGAAACTCCATTTTGTCGGTGGTTGTAAGGTACAATCAGTTGTTTTCTTATCCCTTCCTCTCAGTAGAAGTCATTAAAGTCATGATACTTGAAATCACCTCCATTATCATATCTCAAATCATGAATTTTCTTTCCAATCCGATTCTCAACCAATGTTTTAAACTCTTGAAACTTGTTGAAAGTTTCACTATTTTCCTTTAGAAAATAGATCCATGTCTTGCGAGAGAAGTCATCTATGAAAATCACATAGTACATATAACTAATCAAGGATGATGCAGACATGGGACCACACAGATATGAATGGATCAATTCTAGTATCTCTTTATATATTTTATTACTGTTTGGAAATCTTTTCTTGATGTTCTTAGCAAGAGCACAACCCATACAAATAACATCATGCTCAAATTGAAATACATGTATACCTTTTACCATCTTTTGTAATCCGGGTAGCGCTTTGAAATGAAAATTACCAAACCTCCTATGCCATAGTTCACAAGGACTGACAATTGTTAGTTTTTCAACATTTAATTCAATATGATCTAGGATCTTAAATGAAAGAACAACATGTACAACATATCAAGCATAAGAGACAAGAGACAAGAGACACAAAGCATTTCACTAGGGAAAACCAAGAAGGTGAAAAACCCCGCAACTTCCTCAGAGATAGAATAAGCAAAAATACAAGGATCACCGAGATGAATCCCCAAAAGATAAATGTCTGCAGTAGCTACTTCTCCTCCACTTGTGCGCACTCCTCTCTCTCACTAATGCGAAGTGAGTGAATGAGTGAATGACTAAATAGAGAGGTGCTCCTCTCTATTTATACTTTACCTTTATTTGCCTTTTACTCTAACTAGGTCGACCTCCCTTAGGAGAGTCTAATAACCCATTACCATTTGATACTGGGTCGACCCCACTAGGGTGGTCTAATAACCCTTTAACCCACATGACTCATATAGGTCCGACCCCACCAAGGTGGTCTAATAACCCATCAAATGTAAGTTACAACAATTACAATATAACTTACAACACTACTCTAGGGTCTAATGCCCTGTGATACAAGGCAGGATGGACCTCAATGAATTTACATGACTCAAGTACAATAATGACTTCTCCGACCAAGAGGAACAAACATCTCCATCGGAGGTACAACAATAGACTACAAATGACGACACTTTCGATCGAAGGAATAAGACAACTCTGTCGGGGATACAATAAAGTACAAATGTAAAACATACAATATACAAGTGAATATCTTCTGAATTTACAAATACATCAACAACAATGCCATGTATCATGGATTTAATGCAATTCCTAGGAACTTTGTAGAGACATCCCTCTCTAAATCCAATCATGGATGCAAAATTCAAGTCTAAATTCTTAGGCCACAAGAGTGATTTGTTTTTCATAAATATTACTCTGAAACCTACATTGTCTATAATTTAAATAGACATGGCATTTTTCTTTAGATCAGGAACATACAGAAAAGGAAGTGAATCCAACTCCTTGGATCGAATAGGTGGTATTATCTCCTAGCTCCACCTAGTAGGAGAAATTCTTTTCCTTCAGATCTGAGATAGCGCTCCTAAATCCAGTCATGCACTTGGATGCGCCACTATCCACCATACATGTATCAACACTAGTGGTAATGGATCTAGATAGGGATGAGGCAAGATAGTACTCCCTTTTCTCCTGATCATTGGAGAATTATTTCTTGTAGGTTCATCTTCTATAGCAGTAGAGGCATGAAATCTACCCTTGAAATTTCCTCTTTTCTTTACATGATATTCTCTTGCAAGGTGATCCTTCTTATTTCCATTGAAGCATTTAACTTTAGAATTATCAAAGTTCTTGTTGTAATCATTTTCCTTTTGATGAGGAAACCTCTTATGAGAAAATGATTTCTTTCCTCTCTTCATCTATGCTGCAAGATCAAGGTTCTCTTATTTGGAGGAAGTATATTTTATTTGGACTCACCCTTCTTCTTATAGGAAATCATGCCTAAATATTTCAAATTTTGGTTGCACTTATAGACCATTTACTATAGCCATGAATGTATCCCATGAAGATGGAACGTCATCGACAATAGTTTGTATGAGATCATCATCATTAATTGATACACCAATTATCATGAGCTGATATATTACTTGAGATATATTTGTAAAGAAGTAAGCAACTGCTTTGTAATGTCCCTTTTTTGAATTTTATTAAAATGGTGAAATTTTCAACTTTTTCGACTAGTTCGACCTTTGACTAGTATTGGTTTCTTGACATCCAAATGACTCCAAATGCTCCCAAATTGTTACAAAAGGTGTATGGATTATATTAGGACATGAATATGAGGTTTATGGATGATTAGAGTCTTACAAAGGCTTCTGCAACGCTCCTTTAAGTTCTGTCCAAAGTAGGGAGTTTGACTAGCAATTTGGGGTTCAAATCCCCCTTGGGTAGATGCTGGAAATGGCTCTCCAAATGCTATGGGACCCTCTCGAATTTCTATAGGGGAAATATAGGGGACATAAATATAGGCTCCTATAAATCTCAATTCAATTTATTAAGTCTTCTACAACCCTCTTCAATTAGGTACGAGAAGACTAGTTTCGACCTTGGGGGAAATGATAGGCAATCTTCTCCAAATGCCAAGAAAATGAACAATCTGACTCCAAAATACTATGCATTGAACATTGAACTTGTATAAAAGGCTATTAAAATTCCATACATCATTAAATCATTGGTATTCCATTTGTCCATTCGAATACATCCACATAGCATTGGCATACATCAATATATTGGGGAAATTGGCACCATTTGCTCATTAATAATTAGATTTACATATTTCCACTTGGAATATCAACCTGGGTATGTTATGAATATTAATAACAGAGAATTTAAATCATATGATAAACTAATGGGGCATTATAAGCTCCCCCAAAGAGTACAACAGCTCACTAAGTGTGCAATCCCTCAAGGAACAAGAGTATGGTGAGAAAGCTTGAAATGGTTGGAGAAACAAGCTGAAATAGAAGTGACCATGAGATTCCTTGTAACTTGAACCTTCAAAATATGACTCCATTAAAGCTCCAAATGAAAGTTCTGAATGGCCTTTCCATTCACCAACTAGGATGGGAATCTTTCACCCTCGAAATTGGCTCTAAGGAAAGTAGAGTAACACTCCACTAGCTCTCCTCACAAATGAAAATTGTGAAAATGATAAAAATCCCTTCTCTTACTTGATCCCTGTATTTTATAAACATCCTTATCCTTCTAAGGTTCCAATTCCATCCATAGACTCCAATCCAATTCGAATTAGAGAGAGGTTCATGATGTTGATGTATATGTAATTCGGAATGTATTTCATATATGTATGTTGTATGTACTCCTATAGAGATGGTATTATTCCTCTATACAGAAGTGTCGTCATTTATATTGTAAATGTTGTAACTTATACTTGATGGGTTATTAGACCACCTTGTTGGGGTCGGCCCTGTATAATTCATGTGGGTCAAAGGGTTATTAGACCACCCTATTGGGGGTCGGCCATGTGGGTCGAAGGGTTATTAGACCACCCTATTGGGGGTCGGCCCAGTCAGCATTATGTTATGTGGTTAAGTTCGAGCCTACATGAGTTATGTAAAAGGCAAGTCAAGTCAAGTATAAATAGAGTGTGGGAGGCACTCTATTTGATCACTCACTTCTAACTCATGCACTCAAGGAGGAGTGGCGCACTTATGGAGGAGGAGGATATGTTGCTAAGATATGTCTATCTCTTATGGTTGGGTTGTATCATTGCTCTATCTATCTCTGAGGAAGTTATTGGGGTTTTTCACCTTTATGGTTTTCCCCAAGTAAATCTTTGTGTCTTTTGTGTGCTTGCATTATTGTCTCCATGATTGATATGCTGTAGATATGCTGTACATGTTGTTCTCTCAATTAAGATCCTAGATCATATTGAAGTAAATTCTGAAAATTTAACATGGTATCAGAGCTAGCCTGAAAGAAGGCATGATATGGCATGTATGACACTTGTTGCACTTACGATGCTAGGGCTTTATATAGCAAAAACCAGTCATCGTAGCACTTTCGCTATAAATCCGTTTTGGAGACGTTTTCAGATCTGAAATATTTACAGGTCAAAGACTAAATCCCCATGTACCTTGTGTCCAAAGGACAACCTCTAATTCATTGTACTTTGGGATTTATGATCTGTACAATATAGGGTTTCTGCCTCTTCCAGATTTGAGTCAAAATCAGGTGATCTTGGGAAAAAGGTCATAACTTGGGCTAGGAAGATCCAAATGAAATTTCATAACAAGTTACAGGCAGTACACAGAATTTAATATCTCAGGAAACGTTTTCAGAGGTTGAAGTTGAACTAGTGACACGTGGCATGTCATAAAAGTTCGCTCTCCTGTATTATCCCATAAAAAGGTCACGTTGCGACACTTGGCATAAATATCTCTCAGAGAGTCCAATTGAGGTCAGACCTATCAGGATGTAAATATAACAAGGTGAGATATCTCAAAAAAAAATTTCAGAGGCCGAAGTTCAAACAGTGACACATGGCATGCCGTACAAGTTCGCTCTCCTGTATTATCCCAAAATAGGTCATGTTGCGACATTTGGCATAACTCTCTCTCAGAGAATCCAATTGAGGTCAGACCTGTGAAGATGGAAAGATAACAGGTCAGTCTATCTTAGGAAACTTTTTCAGACCCTGTGGATCGAAAAGTTTGGAGTTACACCAGAAACAATTAGGTACATATTTCTATCAAAAAAGAATTGTTTTTGAGTACCTTCGTTCATGGCTTCCGGAATTTAGGGCTTTGGAGAAAGTTGGAATTTTTGTAATCGGAGACCACAGATGAATGCTACTCATCAAAATAAAAGTTTAGAGACCAAGATCAGAATTTTTGGTTGGGAAGAAGGCCGGGATTGATCAGACCCTAGTACGGGACTTTGATCAGAAAAGTGGAAAATTAGGGCTTCTGTAAAAATGGGAATTTTTGAAATCTATGACCACGGCTAGAAGCTCGTCATAAAAATAGAAGCTTAGAGCTTTGGATCAAACCTTTTGATGGGGCAGAAGAGTGGGCTTCATCAAACCCTAGTTCGGGGTCACGTCCAGTGAATACATAAGTTTCAAAGGAAAAATTGAGGAGTGAAACTTTGCAGTTTTCAAATTCTGAATATACCAACTTGATCAGCTCATCAATGCACATATTTCTATCCTTTCAAAAGTTTAAAATTCAAAGTTTGAATTTTTGGGGTTTCTTTGACAAACCCTAATCCAGCTCCAGGTCCAGTTCTTGCAAAACAAGTTGATTGGGTTAATCCTAGAAGAAGATGGATTGGTCACCTGCATAAGTGAAGAAATTCCTATTTCAGAGGGAGATGAGGCTAAGGCCTTACATAAGAATATTACAAGCGATCTCGACAGGTATGACTCATCGAGGTATGTTTCGATATTTGTTCATGATTAAGTTTATGGTATGTTTGTCTTCATGTTATTACGGTTGGTACAATCTTGATTTTAGATTTGTCGTATCACCTTAACAAAATTATGAATGCATGATAGAAGATATTCATTGGTTAGGGTGTTGACACTTATGATTGTACTAATGCATTATGGTGTTGTATGAAGTTTATGTTGTTTGCTAACATAAACGGTACACCAAGAAAGACAAATCATGTTCTACTTCAAGAACATATGATCATGGTGACATGAAGACAAGGATTCATCCATTGTCATGGATCACATAGAAGATCTACTTTCGAGGTATGTATAACTTGGTTCTACAATGGTTAACTTATGAGACATGCAGGTTACTAGCACAAGTCATTGAAGAGAATCAAAAGACATAATGCGGGTATGTTAGACATAACTAGCTAGCATGCTAATCCAGGTATGTTTTTCCTATATCAAGCTAGAATCCTACCTTGTGTTAGGATCTTATACTGTTGTGTTGTTGATAATGATTATTCATGAAGTCATAGGTTTGAATAATCATGGTTGTATGCATATTATGTTTCTTACCATAATTGATGATATGACTAACCAAAAGAATCATGAAGGTATAGGTTTAAATAATCACAGGTTTTATGCATATTATTTCTCTTATCTTGATTGATGATTCAACTAACCAGAAGAGTCCTATGATCAAATAAGAAAATGTATGAGTAAAAGAAGACTTCCCTGAAACCTTGAATACTAATGTTTATTATCTGTGTTTGAAATGATCCTGACTATACATGCTTGAGATTATTGTGTTTTGATAATATTAAGATTATACTAATGAATGTTTGATTATGTATGAGACCTAGAGGATAACACAATGATGATACTAACAAGCATGCATAGGGATCGAGAATGAATAAAAGTTCAAGGACAAGTAATCCAGGAAGCAAAGATCAAGAGGGAGTACACTCCAGTGGTTTCTGCAAGGATGCAGATATTCAGAGGGAGTTGACCATCTCTCTACATTCCACAACAGAAAGGTGTAGAAGAAGCTACTTCAGATTAGGACTCCAGTAGCTCCTGCAAGGAAGTGAAGACTTAGAGGGAGTTCACCCAACGAACAAACAAACATAAGTATTTGAATTGTCATTTCTTAAATAATACTGTTCAATAATGTATATACTGATGTTCTTAGAATTAGGTTGTGTATTATGCATATTAGAATAGTTGCATTCATGAATAGTATACAAAGATATCTATTGAAGAAATTGAAGATATTGAAGTTCCCAGGATCTAGGATGAAGAAATGGAATGCCAGATTCCGTCGATCATGAAGAATGATGTTTGGGATGTAGTCCCAAGACCTGAAGAGAAGTTTGTTATGACTTCCATATGGATCTATCAGATCAAGCATGTTGCAGATGGCAGCATTGAGAAATATAAAAGTGATGAAATAGAAGATGCACCAGATGGAATTCAAGACAGCATGGTGTAGTCATATATATGTGCAGAACTTGGTATGGTAGGATAGACAACTTTCTATCCAGTTTGGGATTTACCAAGAATAAAGTGGATTCCAACCTTTTCTACAAGGTTGAGGAAGGAAATCCAGTGATACTACTTCTGTATGCGGATAACTTGTTTGTTATAGGTGAAGATAGATTGATTGCCGACATGCAGCGGAAGCTTGCTGCCGAGTTCAAGATAAAGAACTTGGGAATGATGCACTATTTCCTACGTATGGAGGTGTGGCAGAGTGCAGGTGGGATCTTCCTTGGTCAAGGGAAGTACACAGTAGAGATCCTGAAGAGGTTCGGGATGATGGATTGCAAGGGCATGGCCACACCTATGGCATCGGATCTTAAGCTTCTATGTGATGCTTCATCTGATTCGGTTGATGTCTCTATGTATCGTCAGATGATTGGATCCTTTATGTACCTGACGAACACGAGACCAGACATTTGCTTTGCTGTGAACACACTGAGTCAGATCCAAGGAGTGTTCACCTGGTTGCTGTAAAGCATGTTCTGAGGTACCTGAAGGGTACAGTGGATTATGGGATCAAGTATGAGGTGAATCAAAATTTTAACCTGCAGGGTTATGTTGATTTAGATTGGGAAGGAAGTGCTGCAGATAGGAAGAGCACATCTGGGTGTTGCTTCAGTATGGGATCAGGTGTGATCTCTTGGTTTAGCAGGAAGCAGTCCTGCGTAGCACTGAGTATAGCTGAGGCAGAGTATGTTGCAGCCTTTTCAACTAGTTGTGAAGCAGTATGGCTATGGAACCTACTGTCTGAGTTATTTGATCTCCCGTTGGATGCTACTAGTATCTTTTGTGATAACCAGAGTTGTGTGAAGCTGTCCAAGAATCCAGTGTTTCATGACAGGTCGAAACACATAGAGATCAAATATCACTATATCAGGGATATGGTGCAGAGAGGAGATGTGAAGCTCTTGTATGTTGCGACGGATGAGCAGATTGCAAATGTGCTGACGAAGCCATTAGCCAGGGTGAAGTTCGAGTACTTCAGAGAGAGGCTTGGCGTGCTTCAGATTGAGGACACATCGAGGAAGAAGTGATGGACACATTTGCTGAAGCCATTCCAAGCATGTTGGAAGGGGGGCCCTTCACATGGCTGTGGATGTAAGCGCTGGATGATGAGCATCAGGATGATGTTCTGGTTTCTGCTTGGATATGATCAGTTGGATCATTTTTGTATATGTATGTATGCATCATGTTGGATGTTGGATATGATCAGTTGGATGATTTTTATGTATGTATGTATGCATCATGTTGGATGCTGGATATGATCAGTTGGATCATTTATATGTATGTACGCATCATGTTGGATGCTGGATATGATCGGTTGGATCATTTGTATGTATTGTGTATATGCATCATGTTGGATGCTTGGACCATGTATCTGTATATGTATCAGGTAGATACATTGTGTGATCAGATAGATCATGTATATTGATATGTATCAGGTATGATCAGGTGGATCATGTATGTTGATGGATACATTGTGTGGATCATGTATCTATGTATCAGGTGGATACACTATGTATGATGATATGTATCAGATAGATACTTGGTATGCATCAGATGGATGCATTGTATGATCAGGATGATCGTGGATGACGAGCTTCTCCAGATGACATGCAGCAGGATGTTGCAGTGATGATGATCAGGATGATCATGTGTACATCAGGATGATGTATGATGAGTATCAGATGATACTGTGTGGCCGTGGATCAGGTTGTGCAGGTAAGCATGTAATTTGTGCCCTGGGAGATTTGCAGATGGTCTTGCGAGGTTTTGCCTATGGCATGTAATTCGTTGCCCTGGGACATCTCGCAAATGCTCTTTCGAGGTTTTGCTTTGGGAGGACATATAATTTGTGCCCTGGGAGATCTGTAGATAGTATTTCGAGGTTCTACCTATGGCATGTAATTCGGTGCCCTGGGATATCTGGCAGATGCTCTTTCGAGGTTTTGTCCTATGGCATGTAATTTGCTCCTGGGAGATCTGGACAGGATGAAAAAGGCCTCAGATGCTTCAGCCAGGTTTTGCCATGACCACATGTAATTTGCTCCTGGGAGATCTGGATAAGATGAAAAAGGCCTCAGATGCTTCAACCAGGTTTTGTGGTGAGATCACATGTAATGTGCTCCTGGGAGATCCGACAGGTAGAGCCCTGTGCTCGTAATAGCCTGGGATGCTTTAGCTAGGTTTTGTGATGGGTCACATGTAATGTGCTCCTGGGAGATCCTACAGGTAGAGCTAAGTGCTCGTAATAGCTTGGGATACTGCAGCCAGGTTTTGTGATGCACGTAATAAGTCTTGAGGATTCCATAGTATGGCTAGTGATGATGAAGACGTGCAGGTGGTGGGCCTACATCTAGTATGAAAAAGGACTGGCTCTGTAGAACTTCCTATGATGAATAGATTCAGAGATTGATTGAGATAGCAGCAACAGTGACGATGATGATGACTCGATGACGATTATCCAGTGACGATGATCCAGAGAAGAAGACTTGTGCTATAAGACCTGTGCTGAGAAATACCTTCCTAGTTAAGAGGGAGTGTTGATGTATATGTAACTTTAGAATGTATTTCACATATGTATGTTGTATGTACTCCTATAGAGATGGTATTATTCCTCTATACGGAAGTGTCGTCATTTATATTGTAAATGTCGTAACTTATACTCGATGGGTTATTAGACCACCTTGTTGGGGTCGGCCCTGTATAAGTCATGTGGGTCGAAGGGTTATTAGACCACCCTATTGGGGGTCGGCCATGTGGGTCAAAGGGTTATTAGACCACCCTATTGGGGGTCGGCCCAGTCAGCATTATGTTATGTAGTTAAGTTCGAGCCTACATGAGTTATGTAAAAGGCAAGTCAAGTCAAGTATAAATAGAGTGTGGGAGGCACTCTATTTGATCACTCACTTCTCACTCATGCACTCAAGGAGGAGTGGCACACTTATGGAGGAGGAGGATATGCTGCTAGGATATGTCTATCTCTTATGGTTGGGTTGTATCATTGCTCTATCTATCTGAGAGGAAGTTATTGGGGTTTTTCACCTTTATGGCTTTCCCCAAGTAAATCTTTGTGTCTCTTGTGTGCTTGCATTATTGCCTCCATGATTGATATGCTGCATATATGCTGTACATGTTGTTCTCTCAGTTAAGATCCTAGATCATATTGAAGTAAATTCTGAAAATTTAACACATAAGTTGCCATGTGTCTTCTGTCAAGCACCCTATATGCAGATGGATTATTACCAACACACAGAGCATACGAGATTTATTGTCAACCCGAGAAAGTATTTTTATTTCAAAGAATAAATGCATAGTCTATGCTTAAACACCAAATCATTATAATTGAATACTTCTATCCTCTAACAACCATGTTCATCCCAAGAATCTGTGTAATCCCAATTGCATTCTAAATGTTACAATTTCAATTCCTTTCTACTATGCATCAATAAGAAATAATATAAGATTTAACAACAATTGCAGGAAAGAAATCTCACTCACATCCTAGAACAATCACCTCTTCAATCTGATCACTCTTGAAAATCACAAACATAAACTGAATATTAATCTAGGAATTCAATTGCAAAGGTTGAGTTCAACTGCTCTAAGAGTTTGATTTACAAGAATGAAAATCAACAATCATAACAGGAAAGATAACTTGCAAGGGTCCATGGAATAACAATATTCAACTGCAGGATGAACAAAGCTGTGTACAACTATCATATGAAATGCATAAAGAAAGTTCCTTCTCAGTCGACTGTTGCTCTGCACCATTTACCAATCTCAAGGAAATATAATCTTAATTATACTGAAAATACACACCACACTTACTACAGCTGCGTACAAGGGAAATATCATGAACGAAACATCACACAACAACAAATTCGAAATCCTATTTTAACTCAGCAATCTCTGTGGAAGATGGGCCCAGCCTTCACATAGAGATGCTGGCTGAACAACGTAAAGCTTCTTTTAACTCAAAGGCAACTCTTTGTATTAACGAAAGGAAGATTACACAAATTGATCTCACTGCTAATACAATGAATGAATTCTACGTTGTTCCCCCATCGGTAACTACTTCCTTCGGTACCCCAAAGCGGGTAAAGATTTCACTGTACAGAAAATCAATCACCGCCTTGTCATTAGCCTTAGCCAAAGCTATAGCCTCTACCCACTTGGTCATGTAATCAGTACAAACCAGAATGTAAACTTTCTGTCTGGAAGGAGGGCTGATAGGGCCAACAAAATCCAATGCCCATCTATCAAATGGTTCAACTACTACTTGGGGTTGTAGAGGCATCTGATCTGTTTTATTAGGTTGGCCCATCCTTTGGTAGCTGTCACAGGACTGAACATACCTTTTAGCGTCCCTGAATAGAGTTGGCCAATAGTATCCCATCTGCAGCGCTTTATGCCTTGTTCTTTTGTCTGCAAAGTGCCCCCCACAAGGTCCATCATGACAAGCTTTCAGTATGTGAAAGATCTCATCTTCCCTTACACATCTCCTAATCTCAAGATCGAGCCCTGTGTAGAAGAGATGACCATTGAGCCAACAATACCTGGCACTTTGCTCGATAATTTTTCTCTTTTCTCATTTAGACATGTGTGGTGGGAGCTTTCCTGCAACCAAATAATTAGCGATGTCTGCATACCAGGGGGAATGAGCTGAAAGTGCGAATAGATGTTCATCTGGAAAAGAGTCCTCAACGGGCAAACTGTCATCACTGTTAGTAAAACGAGATAAAAAATCAGCAACAACATTTTCTTTTCCAGGTTTATCTATAATGGTAATGTCAAATTCCTGCAATAACAAGAGCCACCTGGTCACTCTGGCATTGGTAAAAGGTTTTTTCATTAAATATTTAATGGCAGAGTGGTCAGTGTGCACAAACGTAGGATACCCAGTAATGTAATGCCGAAATTTATTAATAGAGTAAACAATAGCGAGGAATTCTTTTTCAGTAACAGTATAATTAAGTTCAGCAGGGGCTAAGTTTTTACTAACATAATAGATGGCATAAGGTACTTGACCATCCTGTTGTCCTAATACTGCTCCAATGGCGGCATCAGAGGCATCTGAAGAAATGTGGAAGGGTAGGGTCCAATTAGGTCCCCTTAGGATAGGAGCTATGGACAGCTTCTCCTTAAGCTTATCAAACGCTGTCTGGCATGCTTCACTCCACACGAATTGTCCATCCTTCATTAACAAAGAAAACAAAGGAGAAGCAAGTTTGGAGAAGTTTTCTATAAACCTATGGTAATACCCAGCATGTCCCAAAAAAATTTGCACCTCTTTCTGAGTTGAAGGAGTCCGTATATTTTTTATCACCTTAATTTTTGAAGGATCCACCTGAATGCCATTGGTAGAGATTAAATGTCCTAATACCACCCCCTCACTCATCATCATATAGCACTTTTCGATGCTTAATGAGAGGTGAGTCTGTTCGCAGTGAATTAAAACCTTCTTTAAATTTTCCAGTGCTTCCTCAAAATCCTTGCCATAGGGAGTAAAATCATCCATAAAGACTTCCATACTATCATTAACTAATTAAGAGAATATGCCAATTACAACTCTTTGGAACGTTGCTGGTGCATTACATAAACCAAAGGGAAGCACCTTGTAGGCAAACATTCCCCAGGGGCAAGTGAAGGTGGTCTTATCCTGGTCCTCAGGAGCAATCTGAATTTGATTGTACCCACTGAACCCATCTAGGAAGGAGAAGAACTTCTTCCCTGATAGGGTATCAAGTACTTGGTCAATGAAGGGCAAAGGGAAATGATCCTTTTGTGTAGCTTTGTTCAGTTCCCTATAATCAACACAGACTCTCCATTTACCATTTTTCTTGGGCACAATTACGAGTGGGGAAACCCATTCACTATCTGAAATGGGATATATAAATCCTGCTTCCAAATTTTTTTGGATTTCCTCCTTCACTATATCCCTCAGATTGGGGTTCATGCGTCATTGGGGTTGACACACAGGCCGAGAGTCATTTTTAATATAAATATGGTGGGTGCACAAATTAGAGGGAATACCCCTCATATTTGTATACTCCCAGGTGAATGCCCCCTTATGTTCCTTCAAGGGACTGATTAGGTGCGTCTGTTCCTCTAAGGAGAGACCAAGGTTGATATTCAAAGTCCTTCCAGGCTCTACCTCAATAGGAATACTTTTTGAACTTTTCAAAACTGGGATTATGTTTGTGTCACCAACTAGTGCTTCTTCCGTAAGATTTTCTTGTTCTTCCTTACCAAGGGTAATGTTCAGGATTTGATAGACCTCTTTATCCACTGAAGCAGGCTCGCTAATAAAATTATTGATAGCATCGTCTTATGTTTCATTTTTAAAAGTTAAGGCCTTCCCTATAGTTACTAGTGGCTGAACATCCTCCTCCTCCTCCTGCTCTATCCAAAGGGAAGTTTCAGCCTCTAAACTTGGCCGAGCTGGATAATACAGGGAGAGATTTTTAGTCTCTGTACCATCAGATATAGTCATGGACCCCGATCGACAGCTGATGCAAGCATCAGCTGTGGCCAACCAAGGCCTCCCCAGGATCAATGGGTGTCCCCCTAGCTGTGATTTTGGCTGTAATATCAAAAAGTCAGCAGGGTACTCCCATGAATCTACTGAGATGACAAGGTCATCCAGAATCCCTTCAGGTCTAATGGTGGATCTGTCTACCAATTCTAAAATGGTAGGGGTCGGTCTAAAATTAGTGAGTCCAAGCTTCTTTACAGTCTCAATTGTTATGACATTGACCGCTGCTCCTAAGTCGACTAGAACGTTGGGTATCTGCGTCTGTCCTACATGTACAGTGACAGTAGGATTGCCAAGGTCGTCGTACTTGGTCACAGGGGTTTTTCCTGTTATCAAAGCAGATAAATTCCCTATGACGTGAACAGTGGGAGGATCTCTAGGTTTCCTTCCTGGTTTCTTAGTGCACAGGTCCCGAACGGTTTTAGCATAAATAGGCACGTCTTTAAGAGCTTGCAGAAGGGGGATTTTGACATAAAGATTCTTTAACTCTCCTAGGAGGTTAAACTGAGGTTGCACCCCTATTTTTGGTAGAATTAATCTCTCAGGGTATGGTGGTTGCCTTATCAGCTGGGTAGGCTGCGTATTGTCCAATTTATTGTTTGATGTTTCAGCCGTCCCATCCAAGGGATGCCCAGCACCTTCAGTGATAGGAACTGTATAGGATGGATGCTATGAATTCTCTCCTTCTTCTTGCACAGAAGGTGGAGTATCTTTTGTGATTACAGGTTCTATTATCTTCCCAGATCGTAGACGAATATCATTACAAGGTACAGGGGAAAGAGAGTAGGCTGGCATATTGATAGTTTCCAATTGATGGAATGTTTTATTATTCGGGTTAGGATTAGGTTGGGCAGGCAGCTGAGGCCATATTGGTATATTACGGACAGAATTATTCTGCAGCTGCAGCTGCGACTGCTGAGGTGGGTATTGAGGATATTGAGGAAATTGAGGGTATGGAGGAGAATATGGTGACTGTTGAGGTGGAGGTGGTTGAGGAAACTGGTTCCCAAGATGGAAGTTCCTCCATCCAGGAGACCATGACGTAGGTTGATGTGGTGGCTGTGTCCAAGGACCCCATGAGTTATAATTTTGCATTGCAGGTTGGGAAGGATTCCACTGAGCATAATTTGAAGGGAATTGTGTATTCACATTTTGCATGTTATTATTCCAATTGCTCATATTATTCAAAAATGGAAATGAGTCCAGAGGCATACCTTGATTTCGAGGCTGCCAAGGTTTCTTCTGTGCAATAAAATAGGCTGATTCCACTTCTGGAGTTGATGCTTGCAGAATAGCCTTCACTTGAGGAAGTGAAGGGCATTCTTTCATGTCATGATTCAGCTCACACAGCTGACATACTTCTACCTTGTCAAGCGGGCATTCTTTCAGCGGATGATTCTTTCTACATTGGGGACAGAACACACCTAGTGTGATATCCTCCACTGCCTGTTTTTGTTTTGCCTTCAGGACATCAATCTCCGAAGAGATCGAGCTCATCATTTCTGTTTTAAAATTTTCAAGGAGATTGCCTATCTCTGCACGAGTAGCTCCTCCGTTAGATGACTTCTGAGTTCTGTCGAAGACATCACATTCCAGCTTATCCCGTTTGTCTCGCTTATTGTTCCTGGAAGATCCCCTGGAGTATCTCTTACATAGTTCCACAATCTTCCCAAAAGGTTCTTTGGAGATGTCTCCCCTTCCTAGCAGATTTAACATGTCTAAACAATCATCCCTGATCCCACGAAGCAAGATTATCTTGAGCACATCCAGCCCCATGTTCGTCTGCCCAGCTCTTTGCATATTGTACATCATCCTTTCTACAAAATCCTCCAGACTTTCGTCCTCCTTCTGCACCATTTTGAATAATTCCTCTCTTTTGTCCTTGGTGTTGCAATATTCCTGATATTTCTCCAGGAACACTTGTTTCATCTTATCCCAATTAGCAACGGTTCCTCCCCCAAGGCTCATGAACCATCGTAATGCATTGTCCTTCAGGGTGGCGGGAAAAAGTTTTAGCTTTTGGGCATCGGTGACATAATCATAGCTGCGACAGAGGATATCAAATTCAAAAAGGAATTCGTCTGGATCTTCTGCTGATTCCATGGAAGCGAGGCAACACCGATGGTGAGATGTTCTTCATAGGGGCTGTCCCTTCTGGCTACTGAATCGAAAATTGTAATGTAGTTGTTGTTCCTTCTGGCAGGGAGTAATTTTCATGATGATAGTTTTCCACTATTGCCTCTTCCTCGTCGGTCTCGTGTCTGTTACTCATCTTCTCTTCTGTTTCCTCTTCTTCGTTCATTCCTGCGTTCTTTTCCTTGTTTGTAACAGCTGTGTCTTCCTCAGTTGTAACAGCTGCGTCTTCCTCAGTCGTAGCAGCAGGTCCAGTTGTAACAGCTGTGTCCCTCTCGGCAGGGATATACAAGGGAGTCACGGCTGCTCGTGTATTCTCCACCGTGGACGCTGGCACCCCAGGATCAGCAGGGTTTCTTCTGATAGGAGTTTCTTGATGACGAGCCTTGGTGGATGAATCAGTTCTGTCAACAAGATCGTCGATGAATGTCCTTCTGCCCAATGGTGGTCCTCGACCATGACCCGAACCACCTGCGCTGTTAGTATTTTGTGGGGTTTTGGGAGTTGGGAGGTGATCGCATTTTATCCTCCTCGTATTCATGCGAACCAAATCATTTCAGCAAAGAAAAAGACTAACTAGAAACAATTACCAGATGCAACTAATGATTAATGTTTAATTTTTATCCTTCCCTGGCAACAACACCAAAATGTCGAGCACCCTATATGCAGATGGATTATTACCAACACATAGAGCATACGAGATTTATTGTCAACCCGAGAAAGTCTTTTTATTTCAAAGGATAAATGCACAGTCTATGCTTAAACACCAAATCATTATAATTGAATACTTCTATCCTCTAACAACCATGTTCATCCCAAGAATCTGTGTAATCCCAATTGCCTTCTAAATGCTACAATTTCAATTCCTTTCTACTATGCATCAATAAGAAATAATATAAGATTTAACAACAATTGTAGGAAAGAAATCTCACTCACATCCTAGAATAATCACCTCTTCAATCTGATCACTCTTGAAAATCACAAACATAAGCTGAATATTAATCTAGGAATTCAATTGCAAAGGTTGAGTTCAACTGCTCTAAGAGTTTGATTTACAGGAATGAAAATCAACAATCATAACAGGAAAGATAACTTGCAAGGGTCCATCGAATAACAATATTCAACTGCAGGATGAACAAAGCTGTGTACAACTATCATATGAAATGCATAAAGAAAGTTCCTACTCAATCAACTGTTTCTCTGCACCATTTACCAATCTCAAGGAAATATAATCTTAATTATACTGAAAATACACACCACACTTACTACAGCTACGTACAAGGGAAATATCATGAACGAAACATCACACAACAACAAATTCGAAATCCTATTTTAACTCAGCAATCTCTGTGGAAGACGGGCCCAACCTTCACACAGAGATGCTGGCTGAACAACGTAAAGCTTCTTTTAACTCAAAGGAAACTCTTTGTATTAACGAAAGGAAGATTACGCAAATTGATCTCACTGCTAATACAATTAAGGAATTATGCGTTGCTCCCCCCCTGGGTCGAGGCAGCTCCCCATATTTATACAAATAGATAGTAACATCCGATCCTATTAACGGGCAGCCATGAAGATCTCTGATCTTCAGGCGCCCTAAATAACACTAGTTGTTACAATACGTGGCAAAGTAGAGACAATGCGGTAAAGTTGTTCATTGGCCTAGGAGTGGCAATCTTTCCAGATCACAACTATACTCGAGCAGCAACTAACTTAAAGATCTCCAATTATAGCACATTCTGTTACAACTGCCCTGTCACAGCTCTCTCTAGAATGTTGCATTAGAACCACATGCATTAATTGATGATTAGAACTTCGAGGATCCTTTTAAGCAGCGAACATCCCTCCTTTCAAGACTTGTTCAGCCCCACCTTCCTACAGTCCACTTATCTCAAACTACCTTCATAAATCATAACATGTTAGCACAATTGAGAGATACACAGCCTTAATTATCACAATCATAAGCATTAATAAGATAAAGCAATGATCAGTCATACCTTGGCACTTGGGGCAATAAAGTGAGGACAACAGGTCTGATTAACATGATAAATGGTGTAGGACAGGGGAAGGAAAGGTGATCAAGGATGATTAAAAGAGGCCAATTCTGGGCTCAACATCTTCCACTTCCTAGCCTTCCACCTTCCACCAATTCGAGTAGGGACCTCTTGAGCTTCCATAAATCCCATG
Organism: Larix kaempferi; assembly: GCA_027924585.1. NCBI lineage: Eukaryota > Viridiplantae > Streptophyta > Pinopsida > Pinales > Pinaceae > Larix > Larix kaempferi. The sequence goes on along the minus strand of BSBM01000303.1, from coordinate 4,329,607 downwards.
AGCGCTCTCTTGGAGGATATTTTTAGGCCTGAAATGCCATAATGGTCATAAGTCAGTAATCAAGTCTGCAATTTGTCATAGGTGTCGTAGCATCTTCATCATTGTTGTCATAGTGCTTAGGGAATCTAGTCCAAGTGTCCAATAACTCCTCACTTGACTCTTCCTCTTCCATGGGAGTTACACATCCATCCCAATTTGTCTTATGATGCATATTTCCAAGTTTATGAGCCTTCCAACTCATCCCAAGAACGTTGGGATTCTTAGGGATTCAAATTGACAAGAGGAGGTTGCCATGTGGCATAGAGAATCTAGCTTGTGTGGGCCCCACACCCTCCATGTGTCTTCGCGATCAATTTCCACTATGATTTTCTCTTGTATTTACTTATTTATCTCCTTTATTAAATATTTATGCCATCCTAATGTATAAACATCATTTATTATCTCCCTTATTGCAAATCCCAATGTCTCCATCCAACCTAGGGAACTAGTAGGATTGATGGAATTTTCTTGTCATGAATTTATTTGAATGGGAACATTATATGCTTCATCCTTGTCCATATTTAAATTCTGAATTTTTTTCTTCAATGGTCTCTTCTGACTGGGAGCCTTCTTCTCATAAATATTTGTCAAAGTGTCGAAGCATTCCTTTGCGGTATTCAATGGAGTAATCATTGGAATCAATTTTTCTTTCAAAGAATCATAAATGATTCTCTTTGCTTTGGATTGATTATTCTTGAAATTAGTGCACCTTGCATTTGTAGTAGGCTCTTCAACAACACTAGCTACATATCCATCAAGATCATACTCTTCCAGGATATTTAGAATCCTATCCTTACAAGTATTGAAATTCAAAGTTCATTCAAGTCGGTCCTTTGGTAATACTGAGATTGAAGCCATTATTCTTCAAGTGTCGTGCTGAACTTTTTCCACTCAAGATCAATGCAGGATCAATCTTGACTATTGAACTTAGATCTTTCACACCCTAAGCTTTGATACCATGTTAATTTTTTTTATCTTAATGTGGAATTATAGTAGTACTTGAAATGAAATTAATAATCAACATGCATAAGCATTCACATGAGGCATAGTATTTACCCTAGGGAAACCCTCTAGTACTTAGGGACAAAATCCCAACAAAATATTCCTAAGAGTATTGATAGATAATAGAGAATGTCTTTCCAAATAGCATATTACATCAAGCAGCACCCCTGGTCCATTATTAGAGAGAAATACAAAGCAACCCAAGTGCAATTAAAGAGCAAGAGAGAAGATGGAGGAATAGAAATCGGAATAATATCCTTCACAAAACCAATTTGTTGATTTTGGTCACATGCACAAAGAAAGTGAATTTCCTTCAAGAGAGAAAAGAATTTTCTCTCACATTGAATTCATCAATCCTGCATAACATATATATATCGTACTTATCATGCTTCGACTTCTATTTTTTCCTTCTGACTTCCGCATGAAATCACCCTTCATCTGGATGCTGGGTCACTTAGTTAGGAGGCTAAATCAAGTGTCTTCATGCAAGTGTCATAACTTAAGTGTTGTAACTCAAGTGTCACAACTCAAGTGCTGTAGCTCAAGTGTTTCCTTTTAGTTCAACTTAAGTTTCATCTTTTAGTTTAAATCAAGTGTTTACATGTAAAACACTTTAGTTAACTAGATATTCTTTATTAACACTTAGTTAATTATTTTAACCGAAGTCCTTCTTGATGACATCTCTGAAGTGAAAAATTCAAATTCTCCTTTCATCAACTGAAGTCTTTCTTGTTAACATCACTGAAGTTTAACAATTCGAGTTCTCTCTTATTTAACTGAAGTCTTTATCATTACTAAGCAAATCGAGTTCTCTCTTATCTTATCACATCTTATCTTTATCTCTTGTCTTATATGCATGGTCCACATGTGCCAACTTTAATTTATCTATCATATCAAATATACTAAGGATATTTTTCCAATGATCTGATCATCTTGTTATACTATCGTTCCAAGTGGTCATATGCTAAAGTAATTCACTCTAGAGGAGGTCAATCTATAGAGGTGACTTATTAGATCAACCATGGTTAGCAGTTTATCACACATTATTCATGCTTTAACAAGCAAAGCATTACCTCAACACATGAGGTACCACCTCAACACATGAGGATCCTTCTTGACATACAAGACCTTAGTCTTGACAAACAAGACTGTACATCACCATCACTTTGACATACAAAGCACTTACCTCGACACATGAGGTTTATTCATTCTTGAGTCCATCTCAAGATTCTTCTCCAAGTTTCCTGAGTCCAACTTAGGCTCCTATAAGGCACTACCTCTACACACAAGTCTCAATCTTGGAACACGAGATTGAGTTGGAGAATGACTCATGATGCTGTAACTTTAACGCATATTAGCTTGCATCTTGAGGCATGATAAAAGGAAGCCATATGCCCCACGAATACCTTTGAATACAGGCAACCTCCAGATATTAGCTTGTACAAAAATGGTCCAAATGCTAAAGAGGTGATTATATGAAACATTAGTAGCATTAGTTTAGCATGCATGTCACTTGAGTTTCCGATCATGCTATTGTTTACTATTTACAATATCTATAATATATTAGTAAATCATGTTGTTGTTTACTATTTACAAGATTCCTAATATATATGTAATATATCAGTTTATGTGAGAGATTCCCAGGCATAGAAGTTTCATTTGAATGAAAATGACAAGATTTGAGAAGGATTTCGACTCCTATGTCATGGCGGATGAGTAATTTGAAAAATTTAAGAAATATTTTCATTGTATATGAAAAGGAGCCAAGCAAATTAGCAGTAGAATAGAAGCCAAGAAAAAAACAAGGTAGATGATAGTTTAAATGCTGCAATTCATTAATAGTTTAGTTTATTTGTTCTAGTTTAGAAAAATAACCAAGTAGATGATAGTTTAAATGTTATAATTCATTAATACTTTAGTTTATCTGATCTAATTTAGAAAAAACCCATATTGAATTGAAATCTGCTTATATTGACACCTTGTGGGGAGAAATTGTCATCTTCTTTGTCTGCATGAAGAAATTATACCAATGAAACAATTTAAAAAATAAAAAAACTAAAAAAAAACTAAGGGAATGGGTGGTGGTTCAGAACTAGAACTAAGAGAAAGGGTGGTGGGGTGGGGCAGTGACATCATAAGGAGGGTGGTGCAATGAAAAGAAATAGTTAACATCTAATGCCTAATGCTAATGATAAAAAATACATATTAGTCTTCAAATCCATTCAAATCGAGTATACCACTATGTAACCTAAGTAAAAATATAACACACAACATTGCACCTCATCTCGAAATGAGGCCAAATAAGACCATCAAGTATCCTATTGGTCAATAATTTTTTTTCTCTAAAACCCTTAGTTTAAATGGAACATAATGCATTGATTCCTATGTTGATTAATAGAGAATGGTTTCACTCTGCTTACAAGAGTCCCTAGAGCCAAGGCATGGAATAATAAGAACTACGAAGTATTTGAACAGTGCTATCAACGTAGCTTAGATAAGAGGTAGTGACTTGGTTTTCACAAGAAAAAGACATGATATTGTTTAGCTAAAAGAAAGATAGTTATCCACCTACACTTTCTTTGTCAATTATTATGATAGATTTACTTATATTTCTTCTCTACTTATTTACTCTAATTTTTTATACTTACTTTGCATAATTATAATACAATGTTGATTTGATAATTTTTAATATTTCTATATTTTAATTAGTATAAATATAATGTCGATTTTTTATTATTAATATATTTTTTTCTATAATCTCCCTAACTTGCAGGAGTGGCCTTTGGCCTAAGATCCATGACGCAGGGGCATATTAGCCATCAAAATCAACACCCTCAATTAGTTGGATTTTGGGTGTTTCCTTTCAACTATCTCACACCTAAGGGGAATTGAACCCATGTTTCCCTACTGAAGAGACCCATGCCTTAACCGAATGGGCTAGCAAGAAGTGACTAATGTAGATTTGATAATTTGTAATATTTCAATATTTTAATTAATAGAAATATATTTGCAAAATACTTTTCTTCTTATAAAATCAACTTTCATCTTAATTTAAGAATTCTCTCTTCTATCTAACTCAAGTACATGATCAAATCCAACTCAAATTATATTTAAATATATGTTTATCTAATATTAGTACTAATGGTATATATACTTCTAGTATAGTACAAAATAATTAGTATGATTAATTACTATAGTGTATATGAAAAAATATGGTATTAATGATAGGTAAGTACTAAGTATAATTTGTTTGTTGACTAAAGTTATTATTTCAAGGATGGTGTTGAGGGCAAATCATATTTTTCAGGGTTTAATCATGGGTGAGTAGGGAAACAATCATTTCTCCCAACCACCCAAGTTACACCCAATTGACATGATAACTCTCGTCTTATTAACAAAATTTTAAACTAAGCAATTTAATCTAATTCATTTTTAAGGGTAAATCAAGTAAATTAAAAATAGATAATTAGACTAAATGGGTTATATATGATAGTTATTATCTAGAACACATGCCGAAAAATAATAAAATGAAGAATTGTTTAAAAGGAAACTCAAGTCTTAAATTG